>AYJT01064200.1:0-13004 GCA_001278415.1 Ocimum tenuiflorum | reverse complement strand
CCAGATCGTAGAGAAAGGGGGTATTTTTCTTCCAAATCTTGTACTCCTCGTTAATCAGCCGCTCCTCTATCTCGCCCCGCATCTCCTCCTCGTCTTTCCCCATTCCGCTGCTGCAACTTCTGCACTGGAGGTGGAGAGTGGAGACTTTGGGGAGGGTTTGGAAATTGAAAATGGGAAATTGGATGGAAGGAGAGTTGGAACAAGGGGATTTTTTCTGCTTTTCTAAACCATTTTATAATTGGGCTTCTTCCAGGCCCAAACGCATTCTGGATTTGCTCTGTGCTTTCCTTTCTTCATGAAGAATAATATTTAAAATATAAATATTCAATTAGAAAGCTGAGTTGAAATTACAATTAATTTATATTAAAAATTACAGTTATTTTAAATGACCGTGATAGAATTGCAAGTAAATGTAAAAATTAGTATTTTTTGGCAATAAACCCTCAAAATTTTTATTGAAAATGATATTGTTTTGATATATGAGAATAATATAATGTTAACATACGTGTGAAACACTTCAGGCTTAAATATGACTTGTTATATGACATCCATTTCAAAATATCATATTAAAACGATTGAGATCCCTTACTACATAATGATATTTCCTATTGTAATACACTGCTCGGATGATTGACGCTCGTACTAATTAACACAACTTTTTATCATAATTGTGTCAGTCATTTGAAATTGTAACACCATTTGTATAGTAGGGGATGTTAGCCGACGATAAAGTGAAACATAGTGTATTACTAGTAAATAAACATGAAGAACACAAGCTAGGAAAGAAAAGGCAAAATATGGAGGGAGCCACAAAGTTTAAAGATGTCAAATGCTAAACGTAGAAATGACGCTTCCCTGATTGAAAAATGAAGGTAAAGAATATTTCATATTCACTTCAAATCCACACGAGCCTGCACGTGCACAAGGTTAAACGATTTTTTCGGACATAAAGCATGGTGGGTAGAGGTTGGGCTAAGATTGAGACTTTCAATAAAATTAAAAGCAATATCCGTGAAAAGAAAATTCAATCCCTTAACCCTAATTTATAATTTATAATCTTATACGTCAAAAATTCGAAGTGCAAGATCTTAAATTACTTTTTTTTTATCTATTAATTTGAAAAAAATACTCTTTACTAATATAAATTTATCGAGTTTTTTGTTTGTTTTGTGTTGGTGAATCAAAAGGTACTAACTGGTCCACGTTAATAAAAAAATATTTTTTGAATTGAAGACTATAGAAATTTGACATGGAATTAGTGTAGGAGTAATAAAAATTGAGCATATAAATGTATAATTATGATAATTGAGGCTCACAGCATTCGCCCATTTCTGTCACAAGAGGCGAGTTAGACAGAACATTGATAACATACCTGGAAAATGAAATGAAATTAGAGGACTAATTACTTGTTACGGTGCTCACAATTTTCAGCAGTAATTGGAAACTTTGAGAAATGCCCGCGCTCTGATTTTCCCCTCGATCTCTCAGATACTCAATTCTTTTCCACCACGCTTTCTCTCTCTCCAAGCCCTAATCACTTTCCTATCTACATATTTTTCTCTCCGCAATTTCGAATAACCCATTAATTACCTGCAAATTCTCCGGTACGTTCCGGAATTTCTTGATAGTTTATCATTTTCTGGATTTGCATTGTAATTTCCTTGTGTCAATGATTGTCTTTGGAATCTGAGATGTAGTAATGGTTAATAATCTGAGATTCAGATAGCATGTGCGTTTGTGCCTTTATGATTAACTGATTTAATATATTTTTGCTTTTATGTTTGTATTGCTAGTATAGAGGCTTCTTTTTTAATAATTTATTGATGGGCGATCGGTTTTTTGGTCGATTGGTAGAGCTTCGGTGAAATTTGGCGAATTTATTATTCAATAGGCTTATCTGTCGCCTCGCGTGATACCTCACCTGTGGCACGTTGTATCGTGTTTTGGGAGCCTACTTAGCATGTTATCTCAATCTCTCCTGCATAAATTACGTCAGTCTGATGTATAAATGCATCTGAATCTCGATTGCTTTGTTGGTTTGATGCTTTTTTCTAAAGGTCGAATTTTGTTTTTAGCGTATATATAAATATAGTGGCTGTGGATTTCGGTCTCGCCTAATCATTCTTCAACCAGGATCCAGATTTGCTTTGCAGATAACGAGGTGGGTATGTTCTTTTCTGTGGCTGTTAAGGTTCGACTTTTGTGCAGTACCTGGCTTGTTCCCCTTTGATTGGTTTATTATATTTTAGATTGGAGTGGTAATTCTGTTAACGAAGAATTGCGCTCTTATTTTGTTCTGACTGCGATGCAGTTTTCCCTAAAATGTAAGATACAATCAGATGAAATTGGATCCTGGATTTTGTGCTTGTGCTGTTGTTTTGGTAAATAATGCCCTGGTATTTTTAAAGTTTGGATTTCTAGAGATTTTACTTTTGTTTGCTGATAATACCAGCATTGGTATATCACTCCTTCGTCCAAATAATGCATTTATAAGATATATATTTGATCAAAAAGTCATATAAAAAGGATATTTTTTAATTACTTTTTTGATACGCAAACATTATCTATATTTTAGTCTGTAAACTGATGTTGATTGGGAAGATATAGGGAAATTGTCCTCTTGTTTCAATTTTGGAATTAGTGATATTTCTGTGATTGATTTGCCTCTCTGTAGTTGACATCTTATGTTGATCGGATATTTTCATAGGCTAACAATATACTTTCCTCTTTTCTTCATACTAGTTTATTGCTGATCATTGTCCACTAGGTTTTTATTTTTATGCTCACTTCGTGAAGAGGTTCATTAGATCTCATATTATTCTTTTAGTTCTTATTAATTGCCTACTTTGCTTTTGATTGATCATTATGTTAATCAGATGCATATGCTGCTTAAATTTCGTGTACCTTGGGCTTTTGGATCTGTTATGGTCATTACTTGCCTCTGCTTACATTATGTCTACTTTTTCTCTATAATTTTGATCCTAAAATAACATTGCTCCTTTGACAGAAGTTTACTTTCTAACCATGCAACAAGATACATTTAATTGGTTAGTTATTGTAAGAATGAAGAAATGGGCTCTGACTTTTTGATTGTTATTATAATCATCTATTATATTTCATTCATCAGTTGATAAGTATGCATGCTTCGAAATTTTGCCGAAGGTTTTACAATTTGATACAGGATTTTGGTTGGATATATTACTCTTTTTATCACTCACCTGTAAACTCAAAAAGTTGAATGAAGTGGGAAGAGCAAACTGTAATAGAGTGATTAAATGCAACCATATCTATGTATATTTATTTTAAAGTGAACTGTGTTTTGTAAATTAGCAAATGGTTCTTGCTCAGCTACCTTCGCTTAATGATGGCCTCTTCTGGGAGATTTATTTTGCTTGTTCTACGTATTTGTGCATGTTGTTTAGGAAATGGCAAAAGGTTCAAGAGGTCGACGTGGGATTGCTTCGCGACAGTGCAGGCCAATGCCATACCCCCTACCATCATGCAAAGAAAAGGTGGATATGCAGCTAATGAATTGCTCTAAGGTTATTAAAAAAGACTGGGAAGATGCCACATGCTCAGTTTGCATGGAGTGTCCCCATAATGCTGTTCTTCTCTTGTGTTCCTCCCATGACAAAGGTTGCCGACCTTACATGTGTGGTACCAGTTTTCGCTATTCGAACTGCCTCGACCAATATAAGAAGGCATATACAAAAGCGACATCGACTCACACCAACCCGTTTCATGATTCACCTGTTAATCAAGTTATCGATCCATTTTCTGGTCGGTCTGCGGACAATTGTGAGGCTGCAGAGCTTGCATGCCCCCTCTGCAGGGGTCAGGTGAAGGGCTGGACTGTTGTGGAGCCTGCTCGAGAACATCTTAATGCCAAGAAACGAAGTTGCATGCAGGAAAATTGTACATTTGCAGGAACATTCAAAGAGCTACGGAAACATGTGAGAGCGGACCACCCTTCTGCTAAGCCACGAGAAGTGGATCCTACTCTTCAACAGAAATGGAGGAGGATGGAGCGTGAACGAGAGAGGGAAGATGTGATGAGTACCATAAGAACATCAATGCCAGGGGCAGTGTTTTTTGGTGATTATGTTATAGAAGGAGGACATTATGAGTTCGATTCAGATGAAGAGGAGGGTTTCGACATAAATTCCATGGAAAGGAATGAGGGCATGGAGGTCGGCATTGATCAAAATTTAATGTCTGTGTTTCTCTTTCTGCAGGCCTTTGGTTCTGCAGGTAATGTGGGATCAAATATAGGTACAAGACGACAAGAGAGAGACCTCAGCAGTGCACTGGATAGAGGTTCTTTGAGAATGCATAATGATAACACGGTGAATGATTTAGATTTCTCTGATCAGTATAGCGATGATAACGGAAATGAAAATGATGGGAACGGTGGCACATCTTTGGTTGAGCGTCTGCGTCGTCAAGGTAGAGTCCTTTTGGGGCGTTCTGGAAGGAGGAGGAGGCATCGGGAGGAGGCAAATCAAGGGAGGAGATAGCTTGCTGGCTCAAGGAGCCTGGAATTGCAGACATAAAGAAGAAAAAGTTATAGTTCTCACGGGTAGGAATTGCGTAGCTGTAACTTTTAACATTTGCACGCACATTTACTATTCCATACTCCATTAATTCATGAGTTGTGGGATACTATCAGCTCAGGAATATGGACAACAACTTGTTTCATGTAATTTATTATGTAATTTCTGATTGATTTTTATATCGCATGTTAATTATTCACTGAGTCTTGCGGAAATAAAAATGTATGGTTTATGTATAAATTTGAATACATTTTGTCTTCTTGCAAACCCAGACCCACTGATTTCTCTCCATGATTCCACTCATCTTAAGGAGGAAAAAGCTCTCTTATGTTACATCATAACACGAAGTCCACTGACAGATTTTTGTCCCTACAACAGAACACTATTACTTTGAAACATTACAGGGATTGAAGGATATACTCAAATGGAAGAAGGAAGGAGTTGATTCCAATGAAATATATTTTCTCAAGGGGCCTTTGCTTTGCTTTTAACAATCAAACATGTTTCTGTACTTGTTTGAATTTCAAGATCCATCATATTGATGCCAATAGTGCTTTCTCAAATGAATTTTTGAAGAAAAATTATGCATGTTGCGCGTAGCCATTGTGGTCTAAAGGTGATCATCATCATGATTACATTTACAAACTGAAGAAATATATAACTTGAAGAAACATCCTCTTGCCACCAGTCTAACCAATAAAACTATAATATTATTGTATAAGTTTCTATCGATGATATACTCACAATGCTGGACTTACTCATCTTATATTTAATCAATTTATATTATTCATTATTTAAATAAATAAAATTTAAATTACAATCTATATAATATGACTATATCCTAGTAAAAACTCAATCGGGAGGCAAGTTGAAATTGTTCATTTTGGATTTGTGTTTAGACCGATGTGCATGTAATTAGTCTCAGCCGCCGGAATCCCTAGGCATTAACATGAGGACCAAGCCAATCGCCGTGTTCATGGCATTTGGTACAAAAGGCGACGTTTATCCCATTGCTGTAACCAGCCCTCATCTTCTTCTAATCCTGTTCCTTCCCTATTGACTTCACACCTTTTCTGAATTATGATTCTTTCTCAGGCTATTGCTGCTGCTTTTGCTTCAGACCAAAAACAGTATCAAGTCGCATTCCTGACCCATTCCGCACACCAGGTTGGTTGCCTGTAATTTGAAGCTCCATTTGATTCTTTATGGCTTGTTTTCTAATTATGTTTAATGAATCGAAATTTACTGTCACTGTTCAATCTTGTAGTGCTAATACACAAACACTTACTTGAAATTCTTGCAATTAAGGTGGTGATAGTCATTGTCTGTCTTAGGTAAAACGCAGGAGTGGCTTTGAACACTAATTGAATATATTGGGCGTTAACTGAACAGATTATCTAAAAAACCGTTTCTTTTGTAGCTTGGTTGGTCGAAAGTTCTTCCAAATCGTCATGTATTTTAGACTAGTCTTATTTCATCATGGGTCTCTTTTTATTATTCTTGCTTGATGAATTGTAACAAGATTGAATCATGCCAATAGTACCAACTTCCAGAGCTCACTTGGCGAGGGTGTCTCTTTTGATCATTCTTTTCTTGAGGAGTTGTGTTTTTCAATCCTTATTGAGGAGAAAATCATACATAATTCAAGATGTAGACGATCCATGGATGGAATCAGAAAAGAAATATCTCTTTTATGAGGTTTGCAATTTCAATTTTCACATTGTCAGTTTGGATAAATTTGACTAAAACTTCAAGTCTTACTTATCCCAGGAAAATCTGGAAATAGTTAAGTGATTTTCAAAGCAAGGGCTCAAATGTCGTCCTCAGTTTCCAGACTATGCTGAAATAATGTTAGTTTGAATGAAATGGGCTTTTCCTAAATTTTGTTAGTTTTAGAAGGTCAGTATCTCTGATAGAGGGCAGGATGCTATTTGGTCATGTGATAGGATGTTACACTTGTAGCCAATTGATGATCCATTGATTACCCCTTTCGCCGAAACGGCTATTTGAACGAGACATAGACCACTGAGCTAAGAGTTTGATGTCCAGAACTATGGCCCTATAGCTTATAATCAATTCCAAACTATTAGTTTCATGACGTAAAGAATATAGCCTCCTCAACTACAATGCTGAACCAACCAACATTGGCTCTCCAGTTTTAGCTGCCAAGGGTCCTGTGTGAGTTTCTTGGCAAACTTAAGGTTTTGACTGCAACATGCTAACAGCTGAGAGTAATTAGTATGAAGAATGTAATTAGTCAGTAATGAAGAATAGTTTGTCATGAATTAGACAGTTGTCCTTGTTTGATCCCAATCTCATAAATATAAGTGGAAGGTGGAATGGAATTCTAATGATCAAGTTATCTGTTGGTTAAATTATAGAATAGAATTATTTATTTGAGATGTCTTTCTAGTGTTATTTGACAAATCCGAGGCTGGTCAGTGGAAGGCAAACCACTAAAAATTTGAATGCATTAAAGAAGATTCTCTAGATCTCGGATGAAGCTATATGTTGGAATTTGGAGAAGAAATATTGTATAGATGATCCCGCTGGTATTAAGGATGGAGTTTTGATCATGATGATCTTGTCGGCTCTACTAGTTCTGCTGAGAATGCTGAGAATTGTCGACTTCAGTATGATTATATTTGTATTTCCTAGAAAATTTGAAATAGATTTTCTTTCACTTCAGTTTTCTGCTGAATTCTGCCACGTCACTTCTAATTTCATTTAGAATAATGTTTTGGCTAAGATTTTAATATAATTTTGCAATAACTAATTTCAATTAGAATAATCTTTTGGGTAAAATTTTGAAATAAATTTGCAATATGTCATATTAAGTAGTCTCATTAAGAAGATATCCTCTCTCACAAATCTTCAGGGAAGAAAGATAAGTTTATCAGCCTTATTGTAAGCCATTGTAACTGTCCAGTCTTCAACTGAATAAAGGAATCACGTGAAGCTAAATAAGGCTCTTTCAATATCCTTAACACAAAAATGCAACAAACTACTAATTAGCATAAAAACTTATTACGGTGATGAACTTTTTATCACTGTTAATTCAATGTAAAAATAATTTTGTGAACCTCTATCCAGTATTGAATCAATAGTAAAAGGTAGTACATCAAATTTCTGGAACAACAGAACTACTGCAAGAGTCCACTCTTAATTAAATTTCAATCAACAAATAATATATGTATTTTAGTGGATAATGCTCAATTGATTAAAATGTGGACACAAATGAATTTAATAAAATTTCATGTTTGTATTGTATCTGTGGTGGCAAGGAAGATGATATATAGTAGGCAATAAGTTCTTATGCTTTGGTTAGTTTTATCAATCCCTCTTATGAACTTAGGACTTAGGAAGACAACTATGTCAAAATTAGGTATTTTTTAGGCTAAGCTTGTCAAAAGTTTCTTAAGCTTACTCCAACATCATAAAAAATAGTTAAAATTGTTCTGGTAATGAAGGATTTCTAGATCTCATCCCATATTTAACTAATATCAAATTCCTTTTGAAGTGGGCAGTCCGAAGCTTTTCTTGCCAATCTTTAATTGTGTGCAAGTCATACTGTTAAAGTTGTTTGCTTGAAATTAATTTGAAGGTTTAGTTCTATTCAAGAGGCAATCGTACTTCACACTGTTAAGAACATAATGGAACTTGTTACATTAGCTTCGACAGTTTTGTTTGTTGTTATCATAATGGTTAAGTCTTGCAGAGCTTGAAAGGTCACTTGGGAGCAAAAGGAATTGCATATTTCCCTATTTATTCACCACCTGTTTTGTCTTCCCATCAAGACAATGATACTGAAGGTTTCTTTTTCCCTAGTGTCTTTGTTCTTCGTCATTGTGGTATTCTCCCCATGGGATCTAAAAAGGATCACCGTATGTAGTGAAAGGGTTGATATCCTGTTTCAGGCTATAAATATTGAGGTCTTGGTGTGCCTTGCTAGCTATTTTCTAACATTTTGTCTTATGTGACAGGCCAAGAGGATATTTCCTTTTCTCTACAGAAGAAAGAAATCACAAGAAAACACAGACAAAAATGCATTTCAGCTGTCGAAAGGATCTATGGAGAGGAGCCAGTAATCAATGGTGATCTTATCTTCATAAATTTCTTTGCCCTGGTAACCTTTGAGCAATATTTTTGTGTATTCTTATGACCACATACTTTATTAATTACACACACACACACACACACACTTTGTTAATCTTCTAGAATAGCTTGGATGAAGTTTTCTGGCAAAATATTTTTTCTTGCCAATCATGAATTCAGTATATACTGCACAATTTAAAGTATATAAGTGATAAGTGTTGGTCCTCTTGACTAAGGAACTAGGGCAGTAAGGCATGCCTATAATGCTATATGCAGAAAATAAAGACACAGTTTAGGCATGATTTAGATTTCAAAAGAAGGCTCCGCTGTAATTTCTTAATTTGTAATGGTGTTATGACTGATATTCTGATACTTCAGTCTTGCTTTAGAAGTTAAATACAAAGTAAGCAAATTCTGGCAGGACTTCCAAACATTTTCTCTATTTGTATATTTATCAAGATGTTGAAACTAGTGAGTAGATACTGTGTCCGTCAAGTCAGTTCTTGTGAAACAACAGATCAGTAAACAAGTCAGTTCAAATAAATATTATTTTATCCAATGAGTTAGTTGAAGCAACAGATAAAAAAGCAAATCTGCATGCTTTTCAGTTCTTAATAGTTGAGAATAAATTAGATTCAGGGATGCAGCTATTGTTGGGGGATCTCTGAATTAAGTTTCTTTACGTTGTATGTTTACAGGAAGGTTGGAGTCTTGCAGAGCTTTTCCATGTTCGATGTGTTGTTGCTGCTCCTTATGTTGTTCCATACAGGTCCAGGTTTCATCAAATAATAGACCACACCTTTTTTCTGTGTTTGCTGTTGATTAGAGATGGATGTTATTGGGTTTGTAAGTGAGTTATAGTTTATAGGGTTTATTATGGTTTCAATTCTAGAATTCTTGGATATGTTGTGTCAGGAATCTTTTCTGGGGTATTTTATTAATTTTATTTGCATCGTGTATTCTTTTTTCTTGTCTTTACTTCTCTTTCTTCTCTGCTGTTTACCTTTTCTTTCTTTTATGTATCCAGTTCCTTCCAGTGTTGTATAATCTTTCTCGAGACTCCACTCTGTCAAAACAGAAAGAATAACACATAGGTTGGACCAATTGATAGAACCATAGCAAGAGTGTGCAGAAAAGAACTCGGAAATAAGAAGACAGAAATAAGAATTACACTAAACTTAGGAAATTAGAACCCTATATAAAACATGGCAGAATTCCAAATGCTCTAAGGTCCTCAAATGTAGACACTATTGACCAAGTTGATACCTCCTATAAGCATGCTACATAATGAATAAAAGTGACCTGTAAATAGGAAATCCTAAAACCTACAGTGTTTGCGGCACATGCAAGAACCGCAAGTCCAGGACCCAACTTAAATAAAAGGAACCTAGTAACGAATAAATGAAAAAAATTAAATAATTAGCTCAAGTCAATCAAATTCCTTCAACCACTTTAATGCATGCGGACTCGTGCATATGTTTCTCAGTTCGGTTTGGTTTGTCTGGTTAACCAAACTGTGATCATCATGATAAACATGAGGTATACATGCTTTCTGACTTTCTAGGTAACTACAAGTTAGGACTAATTAGTCACCACTGCAAAAGCCTGTTTAAATCAACTCACATATTTAAGAGGAGTTAGGTGCTGTGGTGCAGATGATGTCATTACAAGGTGCACGTCAATCTTCAAATCTGTTTTGAAGCTAGAAAGTATTTGATGAAAGAGCTATCATGTATGATGTGTTAGAAGGCACTTCATAACCATCCTGCACGAACAAACAAAGTTTTGTCCTTTTAATACAGACGGCGCTTGATTTATTTATTTCTTTTTGTTCTCAGTCATTTATGTTTCTCTTATTTCTTATGATTTTTACTTTTCTGTTACTCTGTACTTGTCTATATGACTGATTGTACCTTTTTAAGCTCTCCAGTGCACCCACCTCTTTTGAACGCCAGTTTAGGAATGAGCTTCCACTTTTATACAAATATCTTCGAGAAGCTCGCACTGGTGAGGTATGCGGTCATACTTATTCGAGAGTCATGGTTTTAAGATTGCTGCACTATAATATCTTTTACGACCATCGGATGTGGATTTCAATATTTAAATTTATTAACTACGCTGACATTAGTATTGCTCTACTATTCACCGCCTGTGGTTATGTTTCTCATCCACTCATCCTGGTCCAATCATCATATGATAAAGTTGAGTATCATCCTTTGAAGGATGTCTTCTTATTTTTATTTTTGTTTTCGCCCCTTATCATCATAGATTGGGTGGGAAGATATCATCCATTGGATGTGGCCACTTTTCACTGGAGATTGGGGAAAGTGGAGAAGCCTTGATCTGAAGTTGAGCTTTTTGCCTTTTACGGTAATATTGGTGCATCTTGTAATATGTTATATATGTGAATGAAACAAGAATAAAGTTTTCCTACTATTGTAATTACCATATGATTTAAACCAGGATCCTGTAACTGACCTACCAACTTGGCATGATAGACCTTCATCTCCCCTGCTATTGTAAGTATTTATTTTCCCACTAAAAATCCGAGTTGATGTACCGTGATCGTTACTAACATTAATAAAGCTCACACAGAGCCTTCGTATTTAATTACTTTTCTTCTATTTACCAGCTGAGCAGGAATGAGCTCAATAATATGCTTTTTGCAAATATTTCCTGAAGAATAAACAGCAGCAATCAATTGATTTATTGTGATTATGGATATTTGAAGTGTCAATCTGCTCTTGTTTCATTTTCATTTTATTTGCAACATTTATCATTTCCTAGCAATACCAACCAATGATTGAACATTATTATTTTATTGATGTTCTTATATAAGCGTTATTACAATACTTTTTGGTCTAGACATGTTAGGTATTATTTAGACAGTTGACAAAAATTGTTTCGGTTTGGAGGCAGATTTGGTGGGCAATATTAATTCCTGCTGAAACTGGGGTTACTAATTTATTATGATTTATGTTTTAAAAGACACTCATGGGCATAGAAACCCATGGTGTTTAGTTCCTTTTACTATTTATCTCCTTTATAGATGTAGTTAGGGTTTATGAAAAATTATTATAATTATACTATTATAGTGGCTTGAAGCTAGGGAAAGTTTTCTCTGAAAACTTGGTTTCTGTTTGTTCTTAAATTTGAAGTTTGTTTCTGCGGCATCTGTCTTTCACCTACCCTTTACTTTCATCAATTTGGTCCGACTTGCTGCGCCTGGACTAGAACATGGCTTTGCTTCATCTATGATCCCTAAAATAGGAGAAAAGCGCGTGACCACACATATAGTTAAAACCATTCAACTTAATGGTGGTTCCAATAGTAAGTTCATATCAAACATGATAAAATTAGGGCAGAGAACAAAACCTTAAAACCCTAAGTAGAGTAGAATGCAGGGCAGCAAAACCGAGAGCGGCAGCAAAATGGAGACAAATGTGGCTTTGGATTTTTTTTACAAGATGACTAGGTTAGAGACAAATTCGAATCCACTTTGACACCCATCGAATAGTTAAGTACAAAGACATTCACGGGACAAAGTAGTGGTAGTGTAATCCATCAACTGTACAGTGCCTTATTATATAATAGAAGAGACACTACTAGACTATTATACATAAAGAATGTGGGACACTTTCTGAACTCTTAACTCTTCTAATGTTCTAAAACACAAACGACGCAGAATACAAACATCGAGAGAAGAAATCTCTCTCTCAATTTTATTCATAACTCAAGCCACATATTTATACAAAGAGATTCTAACTATTCTAGGTAGTAAATAACCTAGTTAAGGTACTTCAATTATAATTTCTATATCATAAATAATATATAACCATAAATAATCTTCAACAATCTCCTTTACAGATGTATTTAAGGTTTATGCAAAATAAAGTACCAGAACTGTGGCGGCTTGAAACTAAGCAAGTTTTCTCTGCAAACTTGGTTTCTGTTTGTTATTGAATTTATAGTTTGTTACTGTGTTATCTCTCGTTCTCATACCCTTTACTTCCATCACAAACTCTGTCATTTTATCTCATAGTTACTTATATTTGGGCCTCTTAGGGTTTTCTGACATTTCCCATTTTGGATTGACAGGTATGGCTTTAGTCAAGAAATTGTAGAGTGTCCTGGTAATTTTATACATAATTATTTCTATTACTGTTTTGTTCCTTATAATAAAAATGAATAAATGATAGTTGCTCGGCCCTCAAGAAATGTAATCCTCTGTTATGATATTTTATGGACATCTTCTTGTGCAAATTGACTGTCTTTTTAATACATTGATTGCTTTTATTATAAAGAACCGCCATGCAGGGGTGTGCATATGGTTGGTTCGATCAAAAAATTGAATCG
>AYJT01064175.1:0-14263 GCA_001278415.1 Ocimum tenuiflorum | reverse complement strand
ATGGGCAGCTTGCCAATTCTGGATAGCGAAGTGGGCGAGGGACATCTTCTACCCTCAGATTATAGCATACAGGACCATCAACTTGGTCGCAATCATGTGGCCACTGTTATGACGGCCAAAAACTGTGTTCCGCAACAGCCGGTGCGTGTATCGAATGACTGGATTCTTGATCCTTGAGCTCTTGAGGTGTTGCTGCTGGAATGCATACCGTGATGTTCCGTTAATCACCTTCCAAAACTTAGCTTGGTCAAACCCTGTAAACAACTCATGTTGTTCTCGGGATAGACACCAAATGCCTGGTCAATCTTTTCTCGAGTGAACTGGAACAGACCATTGACCTTCGTTTTGAAGGAGATGCCGCTCGAATTCCTGTTGGAGTGGTAGTGGACCTCCAAGGTAGTGAGCAAGTCCCTCGTTAACTCCTCATAAGTGGCCACACTACTCATTGATGTTGGCCCACCCGATTCAAGCAATCATTGCCTCCACATCATGTTGGATGCGTAGGCAATCTATCCATTCCTCGTCGGGGTGCCATGTACTGACAACGACCATCTTTAACTAGGCACTGTATTGGGCGTAGTCATTCTCTGCGAAGAAGATCTCGCCCTCCAGGTCCGGCGGGTTGCTTGCCGACGCCTCTTGGTCATGGGCACGCTTCGATTAGTGTTCACTCCTTGGTGCCATAACTCCTAAAAGGTGGATGTTAGTGCATTATTCGCAAGAATCAACTAACTCAAACAATCAACAGTCACAAAAAAAAAGCAATTAAACACACTACGACATACGGGGGTGTTTTAAGTCTAGCATAGACATCATCCCCCATTATCAACGTGACGTGAATTTAGTTGAACATTTACACAACGACTTACATATTTGGTCTTAAAATATCTAGAGACTATCCTCCATCCCCAATCATACTTGAACAGTCGCCCAACATTCAACAATTTCCATGGACATGACTAATCGAAGCAAAAATGAACAATTAATCATCCAAAACTTTAAGTAAACCATGCATAGTTTTTCATGACAACACCATAATCACATAACAAAACCATCAATTGCATTGAATAATCAAATTCACCAAAAATTCCTAACTTCCAGGTGTTAGAACCCTAATTTTCAAAATTTACGCAAATTGAACCATGAATCAAACACAAAACAAGTTCCTCATGCAAAATACGTGTATAATCTACAAAGCCCATGAATAAAATCAAGCATTGAAGTGAAAATCCAACAAAGTTTGTCATACCCTAGGTTCTAGACATTTTATCATTTTCAACTGTCAAAATCACGTAAAATTCACGAAATAATTGTAGAAAAGTGGAAGAAACTACCTTCGATTCAAAGAACTGGTAAGAATGTATGGAGAATCTGGGGTTGGATTAGGTTAATCAAAAATTTAGAGAGAAAAAAGTAATGTGCGAGTGTGTGAAGTGTGGAAACTGCCTAGATTTAAAGTTTTCCTGTAACCCAATTGGGTCGATCAGGTCCTCGATCGGGTTTCGAAAATACATTTTAAAAAAATGAACTTACCTAGGCCAACGACCGATCGGGTGCCTAATTGAGTCGATCCTGTGTAATTTTCTGATCGAATAGATCCAGAGAAGTCAGGTTTTGATTGGGGGTATCGCTTGATGTCCGATCAACCCGATTGGATGGCCGATCGAGTCAATCCTCTCACAAGACTGTAGCAGTCTGCGCAGATCAGCGAAAATCCTCATTTCACAGAGGAACGACTTCCAGCCTTCGAAGCACCTATATTATCACTCACACACCTGAAAAATAGTTATCTAGGCCTAAAATGTATAAAATTATGCCTACGGACTCACGACTCAATATATGACCTACTAAGTGAATGAAACGACTCAAAAATTGAAAAACTCAACTACCTAAAATGCAAGAAAATCAACAAAACACATTAAACACTGGGTTACCTCCCAGCAAGTGCTTGATTTAACGTCGCTAGTTTGACGATACCTCAAATCACTGCTCCAGGGGGTCCTCGAGCTCCATTAAGGCTATGTCCTCTTTCTCCAGAAGCTGGTGGGCCCCATAATAGGCCATTCACCACGAAGTTCCCCCTCTGCCTAATAAGCTCAGCCGATCCATTGGAGAACAATTTCGCAAGCTCATAGGGTCCAGCTCATCTCGACTTCAACTTTCCTGGAAACAAACGTAAACGTGAGTTATAAAGCAATACCTTATCCCCCTCGTTCAGTTCTCTCTGGTGAATCTTTCCATCGTGAAATGCCTTGACCCGCTCCTTATATATCCTCGAATTCTCAAATCACAAAAATCCTCCAATTACACCAAATTGAGTGTGTGCTCGGTGCTCAAATTCCATCGGGAGATTACAGGACTTACCGAACACCAATTAATAAGGCGACATGCCTATAGGGGTACGATAAGCAGTTCGATAAGCCCAAAGGGTGTCATCTAACCGTGCTGCCCAATCCTTCACCGTGACCACCATTTTATCCAAAATACGCATGATTTCCCAGTTGGCCAACTCCGATTGCCCATTCGACTGAATTTGGTAAGGTGACATGACCCAATGCTTGACTTCATGCTTAGCGAGCAGCGCACTCAGCCATCGGTTGTTGAAATGAGAGCCTCCACTGCTGAGTAGGACCGTCAGTGTCCCGAACCATGTGACCACATATTACTTCAAGAAATTGATGATGGTTTTGGAGTCGTTGGTGGCCGTCAGAATGGTTTCCACCCAACAAAACATGTACTCGATGGTGAGGGGAATGTACTGGTAGCCTCCAGACTTAGAAAATGTTCCCATAAAGTCTATCCCCAGACATCAAACAACTCCACCTCCTACATAGTGGTTTGTGGCATCTCGTCTCTCTGAGAAATGTTGCTAATCCTCTGGCACCTATCACATTGGGCGACAAACACCTGATAGTCCTTGTGAATGCTCGGCCAATAGAAGCCGCTGGTGAGGATCTTCGAGGCAGTGCGATTAGCTACATAGTGGCCCCCGGACGGGGCCAAGTGGCACGCCTCCATGATTTTCGCCCACTTCCACTGAGGTAGGAATTTGTGAATTATTGTGTCAGCACACCGTCTAGAAGCCAATAGAAGCCGCTGGTGAGGATCTTAGAGGCAGTGCGATTAGCTACACAGTGGCCCCCGGATGGGGCCAAGTGCCACGCCTCCATGATTTTCGCCCACTCCCACTGAGGTAGGAATTTGTGAATTATTATTTCAGCACACCGTCTAGAAGCCAATAGAAGCCGCTGGTGAGGATCTTCGAGGCAGTGCGATTAGCTACATAGTGGCCCCCGGACAGGGCCAAGTGGCACACCTTCATGATTTTCGCCCACTCCCACTGAGGTACGAATTTGTGAATTATTGTGTCAGCACACTGTCTATAGAGAGACGAATCTTCCCAGTAATAGAACCTGTGGAGATGAAGGAACTTTCACTTCTGCATAGAGGTAAGACCTGTAGGAATGACACCACACAAAACAAAATTAGCATAATCAGCAAACCATGGGGTATCAGTCAATACCTCAAAAAGGTGTTCATCGGGGAATGTCTATCGAATCTGGCAATAAATCTTGTTTCCCTCCACCGGCTGCTCCAATCTCGAATGCGATCACCTATGATGTTTTCACGTCCCTTTCGATCTTTGATCTCCATGTTGAATTCCTCTAGCAACATAATCCAACGAATCAACCTCGACTTGGCGTCCTTCTTCGCGAAGAGTTAACGGGTCACCACACCGTCTTTGTTCCCACCAAATAAGCTCGAAACTTGTGGAAGGCATACAATACTGCTAGCAACTCCTTCTCAGTAGTGGTGTAGTTTTCCTTGGCTGAGTCAACTGTTTTGCTGGCGTAGTGGATCACTCAAAATCGGTTATCCTTGTTCTGCTCCAATGCAGCCCCTACTGTCGTGTCGCTCGCATCACACATGAGAATGAGTGGTTTGCTCCGATCCGGTGAGATCAACACGGGTGTTGTAGTCAATGCCTCCTTCAGCTTCTCAAATGCCTGCAAACACTCATTAGAAAAGTCAAATTTGATATCTTTTTCCAACAAAGAACTAAGGGGCGAGATATTTTTGAGAAATCCTTTACGAATTGCCGGTAGAAGCCGGCGTGTCCCAGGAAGCCCCGAACACTCTTCACATTCGTTGCAGGCAGCATATTTGAAATAGCAACTATCTTCGCCAGGTTCACCTCCAAACTTGCAGCAGAAACCTTATGCTTTAAAACTACCCCCTCACTTTTCCCAGTTTAACACAAGATTAGTTTCTTCATATCTTTACAAAATAGTCATTGATTTCTCGAGGCAACTAACAAATGACAAACCAAAAACTGAGAAATTGTTCATGAAGACCTCCATAATTTGTTCTACCTACCCATGGAATATTGCCATCATGCACCTTTGAAAAGTCCTCGATGCATTGCACAGTCCAAAGGAGATGCGCCGATAGGATAATACGCCGTAGTGACATATAAAGGCAGGTTTATGTTGATCCTTGGGGGCGATGGGGATTTGGTTATAACCGGAGTAAACATCAAGAAAGCAAAAGAAATCATAACCGGCTAACTATCGAGCATCTGATCAATGAACGACAACGGGAAGTGGTCTTTTCAAGTTGCTATGTTGAGCAGACAGTAGTTAATGCACATTCTCCATCCCATCACCGGTCGTGTGGCCACCTCAACTCTACTTCCATCCTTCACGATCGTGGTATCACCTTTTATTGCTACTACTTGCGTAGGGCTCACCTATTCACTATCAGAAATGATATATATAATACCTGCATCCAGCAGCTTAAACACCTCCTTTTTGACAACTTCCTGCATGATCGGGTTGAGACTCCTCTATGGCTGCATGCTCAGCCTATAATTCTCCCCCATAAAAATCCTATGCAAGCAAATAGAAGGGCTAATACCCTTGATGTGAGATATGCTCCATGCAACAGTAGACTTATGCTTTCTCAAAACCGCAAGCAATAAATCAAGCTGAGATTGAGAAAGGCTAGAGGATACGATTACCAGATATGTTTCATTCTCACATTCGAGCAACTTCTTTCACCTTTCTCCTCCTTTTCTTTGCTCCTCAACTGCTGGTAGTTCATCGATTCTTTATCCCCCACTTTCTGCACACAATCTAAAGAGCTCGCTGAATCCAACAACTCATCACATGTATCATCTGTATCTTGAGAGTAATCAATAGAGTTATGAATGGCATATTCAATAGTGTCAGTGTGCAAAATGTGAGAATTATAAAGAGAAGGGAACAAATTTACCTGATTGCACTCCTCAAAGAGGGTCAGTTCATCCTCATGATGTCTCATCGCTCTGTAGATGGAGAAGGTGATCTTATCCTCGTCGATGCACAATGTGTGCTCCATTTTCCTCGCATCGAGGAGAGTATCTCCTATGGCCAAGAACGGCCTTCCCAAAATAAGGGGATATTTCTATCCTCTTCTATGTCCATTACCACAAAATCGACAGGAAAGATGAATTGGTTTACCTTTATGAGCACATATTCCACAATCCCCTTTGGGTTTGTCACAGATCGATCGGCTATCTGCAACGTGATGGTGGTCGGCTTTATCATTCTAGCTTCTTGAAGATCGACAACAGCATCAGGTTGATGCAGGCACTAGAATCGCATAAGACCCCGTCGAAGGTCTTTCCATCTATCACGCAGGCTATGGTGAAGCAGCCTGGATTTTTCGTGATAATCGGTCTTTTTGCATATGATTTGATTGAGTTTCACCGTTGTTTGAGTCCTTGTTCATGTCATTTTCGATCGATTGTCATTATTTTGTGTTTATTTTCTGTCCCGGTCTTGTTTTCCTTTGTTTTGTAGGTTTTTGTGTAATTAAATAAATTTTTGGAAGATTTTTGGGTCGTCGGTTGTGTTGCTATCGACTAAGCCATGCCTTGGAAGCTCTCGGGTTGCTGAGACCGAGCCGACAGTCGACAAGACTGAGTTGTCGACCAGTCTTGTAAAGAAAACTCTCGGCTCGCCAGCAGGAGAGCATTGCATTCTGAGTGTGTGCCGTCGTGTTGAGCCGTCAATCAACAGCTCGGTGTTGTCGGTCGACGGTTCAGTAAAAACATTGGGTTTTTGGCCCAGTTGCGAGGATTTGACCTAGTTTCACCCAAACCTATAAATAGGGGTTTTGTTGGCAGATTTTGGATCTTCTTCATTCCCTTTTACAACTTTCTCTTAGATTAGATTTAAATACACTTTTTATCGCTTTCCAGATTAGATTTGTCTTGCTTTCCGGATTGTGACAGTCGGATCATCAGATTTTTATTACTTTGTTTACATTCTCATAAGTTACTTTAATTTGCTTTCATAGAACATTGTATAACTTTAAATTTATGAATATGTTTATGATTTCTTCCATCCTTGTTTATTGAATTGTTTTGATTATGACTAGTTAAATTTACCCGGGAGGATCTAGGCTGTATGTTCGTAACAATGGTTTGAATGAATGAATCGATTGCCAAGAATTCTTTGAATCTTTTGATTTCCATTTTTCTTCCATTGAATCAATCAAAAGTTGTTTTAATGAGTTTTGAATTAATGTTCTTCAATTCAAGTTTGAGAAATTAATGGACTTGGATTTCGAAAAGATTAATTGGAACAGATTAGGTTCGAAACATTTAATTGGTTTTGATGTTTGAACTTTTGGGAGTTTTTGATTATTACTTGCATTTAAAAGATGAAAAGAGTTTTCAAAAATCTACATCACATAGTGGCTCACAAGGTTGTGTTTGATGATGTTGCAAATCATTTCGTTCAAAGGACATGGTGATGCAGAAAAGGAGGTTCAGGAACTTTGAGATGATCAATCTATTCGAGGAATGCAGCGCCATCATACAGAAGAAAATGCCCCTGAAGCGGCATGATAATCAGTCTTTTTGCATGTGTTTTGACTGAGTTTCGTGTTGCTTGAGTCCTTGTTCGTATAATTTCGACTGATTATCATTGTTTTGTGTTTGTTTGTGTTCCGATTTTGTTTTTCTTTATTTTGTAGGTTTTTGGGTAATTAAATGAAGTTTGGAAGAGTTTTGGGTCGCCAGTTCCTAACCAGCAACCGTCGGTTGTGTTGTCGTCGACTAAGCCATGCTTTGGAAGCTTTTGGATTGCTGGGATCAAGCCTATGGTCGACGGGACTGAGTTGTCGACCAGTGTTGCACAGAAAAACTCTCAGGTTGCTGGCTGGAGAGCATCGCACGTCGGGTGTGTGCCATCGAGCTGAGTCGTTGATTGATAGCTCGGTGCCGTCGGTCGACGGTTCAATAAAAACATGAGATTTTCAGCCGAATCGTGAGAATTTGAGCTAGTTTCACTCCAAACCTATAAATAGGAGTTTTGTTGGCGGATTTTGGATCTTCTTTTCTCCCTTTTATGGGTTTCTCTTAGATTAGATTTAAATACAATTTTTATTGTTTTCTAGATTAGATTTGTCTTGCTTTCCGGATTTTGACAGTCGGATCGTCAGATTTTTGTTGCTTCTTTTACATTCTTGTAATAAAAATCTAACGATCCGACTGTTATAATCTGGAAAGCAAGACAAATCTAATCTAGAAAATAATAAAAAGTGTATTTAAATCTAATCTAAGAGAAACCCATAAAAGGGAGAGAAGAAGATCCAAAATCCGCAAACAAAACCCCTATTTATAGGTTTGGAGTGAAACGAGGTCAAATTCTCACGATTCAGCCAAAAATACATGTTTTTACTGAACCGTCGACCAACGGCACCGAGCTGTCAATCGACGACTCAGCTCGATGGCACACACCCGACGTGTGATGCTCTCCAGCCAACAACCTGAGAGTTTTTCTGTGCAACACTGGTCAACAACTCAGTCCTGTTGACCGTAGGCTTGATCCCAACAACCTAAAAGCTTCCAAGGCATGGCTTAGTCGATGACAACACAACCAACGGTCACCGATTAGGAACTGGTGATCCAAAACTCTTCCAAACTTCATTTAATCACCCAAAAACCTACAAAACAAATAAAAACAAGACCGGAACACAAACACAAAACAATGATAATCAGTCGAAATTATATGAACAAGGACTCATAAACACGAAACTCAGTCAAAACACATGCAAAAAGACTGATTATCATGCCGCTTCAGGGGCATCTTCTTCTGTATGATGGCGCTGTATTCCTCAAACAGATTGATCATCTCAAAGTTCCCGAACCTCCTTTTCTGCATCACCATGTCCTTCAGGAACTTGATGTAGCCCGACATTTCTTGAAGTGCTTCCAAGAGAGGAAGATTGATGTGGATCTTGTTCATATGCTCCAAGTAACACTGGAACTTGGCGTCGTACCTCTGTTTCGCAAGACGATGTGGAAAAGAGAGGTCGCAAGGAATCCCGCCTTCTACAACTCCTTTCCATCCACCAACTTTTGTCGGAGGCAGTGGAACTTCAGGTTCCTTCTTGGGGGCCTTATCTGCTGCTCCATCTCCTGATGAGATCAGCACGGTAGGCCCTGGCAACTGCTTTCCACTCCGAGTAGTGACTACGTTGCATTGATCCTTAGGATTAAACACGGTGTTGCTTGGAAATTACCCTAGTGTATGTTGTTTGCTTAATTGGTCAACCACCTGTGAGAGTTGTTTCTGCATCTCCTTAAATCCTTCCTACAAAACAAAAATGTCACATTTGATCTTTTGAATTCTTTGCTTGGGAGGCAGCCATGAACTGACAAAACATGTTATGAAAAGCAGTGAAGGAGGGCGGCTGAGGTGTCGGCAGTATGTAATGAGGAAGTTTTTGTGGTGGCTACTAATTTCTTCTTGCCGTGTAGTATTAAAACCCGACGGCGGCTGCAGTGCTGCATCCGAATTACTCCAACAAAATCCTGGATGATTCCGGTTGTTTAGCTAATATACGATATTTAGCTGACCACAGTTGAATGGTCGTTGGCCTCCAGTATTGAAAGGCCTCTGGTTCATGTAGTTCACCTCCTCCTCCATACTCGGCTCGTCGGCTGTCCTCATACTCTTCACTCTTTCAGCTGTTTGTACTATTCAAGATTCTCCAGCTCACTGTGATAAAATTCTAGGATGTCCTCCACTGATGCAACCCTTTCCTTTTGCTTGCAATCGTTATTCCATCCAGCTTTGTTCTTTAGAAGTTAGTCGAGCATCTTCATCCCTTTTGTTGGGCCGAGCTTGATAAAGCCACTATTCACATACAGATCGAGGTTTTCTTGACTATCCTCGGGGAACCCTCTGTAGAAGTGAAGCATCAGCTGATGGTTTGAGAAACTGTGTTGTAGACAGCTACCTACTAGATCTCTGAAACGCTCCCACCCGTGATGAATGCACTCCCTATCCTCCAGATCCAACATCTCGATTTTGGACTAGATCTCAACCACTTTTCCCGGTGAAAAGAATGTTTGGATGAACTCACGACTCAGGTTGGTCCAGTCTGTTCTCCATTCCTGGCCTCTTTTCTGTACCACTCTCGAGGGTTTCCCTGCAATGATTATGGGAAAAGGACTATCCTCACTGCATCCATCAGTACGTTCTTGGGCTTCTACGTGTCGACGATTTCCAAAAACTCCTGGATGTGGTCTATCGGGCTCTCCAAATCCGTTCTCCCGAACTCATCCTTCTCGAGTGGTTGAGTTATTGTATGAGGCACCTCGAACTATGGCGCATTGATGGAGTGCTGAACTCCACGGGTGAGTGCCTTTGATGGATCAAAAGCAGACTCCATCAGTTTCTTATCAGACGAGTACTCTGAATCACCATCAGAAGAATCATCTGAGTCGTTGTTTGAAGAGTTGCTCGGCAACGCCGGCGGAGGATACAGCGGAACTGGTTATCACTGATCTCTGTTCTGCTTCCTGGATCCACGACCAGAGGATGGTGAGTCAGTTTCCCTACTTGGAGTTCTTTTCAGCTGTTGACGGTTGTTACAAAACTAAATTGTTGCCTAAACTACGACTGGTGTCCTTAGATATGCAAACTCAGTATACCCTCTGGTGTACCCCGCCTCAACTTGTTGTCTCGTACCTCTAGCCAGAGCCCTCGATGACTGTTCTGCACGAATCGCCCTTTTCTCTGCATTAACCAATTGTTTAGCCATTGCTTCAACTTCCCGTGCATATTGCTCTACCACGTCCTGATCTCGAGCTGGTGCAGCTGTATATTGTTCCTCTCTCGGTCTAAACTGGTCGAATGCACTGGTGGTGTTATCATGGGTTGGTCTGTTCAGCTGTTCAAAGTGTGTTCTACAGAGCGCTCGACTGTTTGGTCTTGCAGCTCAGTGTCCTTCGGAGATGACGAGGATGGGATGTTCTCTACCCCAGCTCCGGTTCTCGTTAAGACCATGGTACCTACATAACTAATAAAGAAAAATAAGTATAGAAATTAAAAAGGTCTAAGCAGATAGCTCTTGATATCAAAAATACTGCAATTAATCAAAGTGTAGTAATCCCTGACAACGGCGCTAAAAAATTTGATAGCAGTGAAATGTATGACCAAACTTTAAATATCGAATCCGTTGATTACTTATGAGGTTTAATTAATCTACAGTAGAACTTAGACATCTAACTACTGACTTAAACAAAACGCGGGGTTTTTTCTATTGGTTTATTTAAACTAATTTAAGTAAAAGAGAAATTAAATCAAAAAAAATTATCACAGATTATAGAGAAATCTATAAAACAAATATAAAATCCTAGGCAATCTACTTCTAGTATGTTCATTCAAGTTTTAACAAAGTTAATCCGACCTTATTTAATCTAATTGCATGTGAAACATCATTTAAGTTGTTCTAAGTTGTCTTTACTAGGGTACAACAGAACGTGGACATAATATTGTAATTTAATCCTGACTAGAGTATCAAATCAATCCTACTCTTGGCAATCTCTACGGATCTCTGCTCCCACAAAACTAACACCTTACTAGGGTAGTTAATTACCGTATCTTTAGTTTACGCTTCACTATTCTTCAATTTATTCTGACTATGATATAAATCGTTGAACAAGTATTGCAAATAGTTGATCAGGCCATCCACAAACTAAATCAATCTCGAAGGAATTAAGAAACAATGCGTTAAGATGGAAAAATTAAAAATTTATTATAAACTCAAAAATTCCATAGTAGATTCAATCCCTAGAATCTAAAAAAAATCTAGCTAGAAAACATAATTGATCCTAAGAACATCAGATCTTGAAAATCAAAACAAAACATAGAAAAAATGTAGAAAAACTCTGAATCTATGTCTCTGAATCTTCAAACTTTCGCCATGAGCTCTTAGATGCGTTCTCCAACCTTGACTATCTAATAATAGTGCTTAAACTTCAAATAAGTCATCCACATGAGGTATTTATAGGCCTAGATGTGAATGGACCGAGCAGGGGCAATTCTGTAATTTCTGTAAAATTTTAAGAAAATCGTGATACTCGATTGAGTCTATCAAACACATCGAGTCAATCGATTCCTATCCTTAGTAAAAATCCCAAAAACTTCAAAACTCTCTAGGATGGTCTTTCAGCTGATTGACACCTTGACCGCTAATCTGATCGAGTCGATCAATAGTTGATTGAGTAGATCAGATTCCCAAGTTCTCTGGAACGGTTTGTCCACTTGATCGACACCTTCAATCTGGCTGATCAATTTGATCGGGTCGATCAAAACCTGATTGAGTCGATCCTCTCACAACTTCAAACTTAACTAATTTTTCACCTATTTTCACCTAAAAACTCCCAACACATGATTAAACGTACATAAAACACAAAATATGCAAAACATAACCAAAAACATTCATAAATGGGTATTTTCTACCTAAAACCTAACAAACTACTACTCAAAACTCACATAAAAATACCTAAAATACACACTTATCAGGAACATTGACTAAACGCGGTGATTTCAACTTGTTAATCAATGACAATAGAAGGAGGGAAATATTTTTGAAGAAATTTGGCCTGAAGTTCTTGCCATGTCCTGATATTGCTCTTATCTAAGCTAAAATACTGAGATCTCATCCTATCCCTAAGAGAGTAAGGGAAAAGTTTGAGTTTAATCTGGTCATGAGGTACCTCATTCAGTTTATAAGAAGATGCAATTTGGAGAAATTAATCGATGTGAATGTTGGGGTCCTCAAACTTTAAACCATGGAAAGGTTCGTTTTGGACCAATTGAACAACTATATTTTTCAACTCGAAGTTGTTAGCATCAACACCATAACGGAAACTTGCATGTCTATTATCTTCTTGACGAGGAACAAAGATATGCTCAAGAGTTTGCTGATTAACAGGATTGGCGTTGTATGGTACCACAGGATGAGGAGCCTCAGGTACAAGAGCTCATTGAGGATGATTAGGATGGTGGTACAAAGGATATTGAAGCTGAGGGTTTTGAGGCATGTTACCTCGACAAGGAACATTTCAAAACCCAGGTGGGTTGTTATGAGCATGATGGACAAGAGGATTAGGGGGATTAAGATTAGGAGGCGGTGCCGGTGTAGCTTGAGCTTGCATGTGCGCCGTTTGAACTTGTTGCTCGCGAATTGCTTGCAACTCGGTAGAGTCTTGTAAGAGTTGTTGGACTATATCGAGAGTGAGGTGAGGAATACCCAAGAGAAGTAATTTGGGTCTGGAACTGTTTGCAAGTTCTATTCCCTCTCCCTAGGTGGGTTCTTATTGTTCTCTTGATTTTCACTACTAGGAGTCTTATTTCCCATGATATAAGTTGGAAGTTCTCCTAAATCCTCTAATTCCTCTAAAGTCCTAAAATTTACTTGTTTCGTTTCCTCAGTTTGAGCACGATTTTGTCTAAGTCTCCTAATGCTCACGTTTATCTTAGTATCAATAGGAATCGGTGTAACTCCTGAAGCCCTAGTATCAACCATAAGCAAGGCACTAAACAAAATAAGAGATATTTACCTAGACAAGAAATAAAATTGACTAAAGCAATAATTCACCAATTACTATCAACAACAAACCAATCAAGTCCATGACAATGGTGCCAAAAATTTATACATATATTTTCTAATGGGAATACGGGTTGCAATAATGAAATATCGATCCTCAGGGACTCAATACAAGAAACGTCGTCAAGCACTAATTCGTATTAGTAGCCCTATTGTCTAGTCACACAACTAAGATGGGTTTGTTTTTAGATATTTCTTCATTCAAAGAAGAGTACTTTAAGAAAAAAAAAAGCAAAAATTCACACAAATTGTACGAGTACAACGAAAGAAAGGTTCGAGGATCATGCCATAAATGAAAATTACAGGCTAACAAAGAGGATTCAATCACCAAGGAAATCAAGAATAATTTTATTTGCAAAAACACTTAACAAACCTTTTGAGTCAAAGAATGGAGTGGATTCTCAAAACCCCTTTCTCATATTTTGAATGTAAGTAGTAATCAAAAACTCCAAAAAGATCAAACATCAAATTCAATTAATTGTTTCAAACCTAATTTACTCCAATTAATTTCTTTTGAAATCCAAATCCATTAATGTCTCAAATCTTTTGATTTATAAAGAACATTAATTGTAAGCTCATCGAAAAAATTTTATGGTTGAATCAATGGAAGAAAGCACAAAGGATTTGAAAGATTCAAGATTTGTTGGAAATTAAATTCAATTCATCGACCCATGATTATTCTTAATGAACATTAACCCTAGAACCCCACAAATAACTTAGCCACTGGATGAAAGCAAGCATAAACGAAAGAACAGAGAAGAAGATGGATAAAAACACACAACTCACATGTGATTACAAAGAAAGATGGAATTGATACTCAATATTTAAAGACTACAACGTTTTTATGAAACTGAACTAATTTAGCTTACAAGAGATGTAGATGAAAGCGATTAAATCAAGCTATCCAAGTGTTCCAATCCGAAAAACAAGGTAAATCTAAGCTAAAAAGTATTTTAGCATGAAAGTGCACATATACCTTACTTAAAAGCTGCCCAAACTCGTTCACAAGAACCCTGTTTATGGTTTTGGGTTGAAATTAGGTCTAAACACGCTGTTGGGCCAAAAAGCCAAGGAAAAACACCTGAGCAGTCGACCGACTACCTGGAGCATCGATCGACTACTCAGTCTCGACTTCTACTTCCGACGTTCGACGGGATGAACCCATCGACCTGAGATTATTCAACAGACTTCATCTCGACTTCTCAAAACAGTCAACCGACTGGTCAGTTAGTCGACCCGAGAGTTATCCTTCCTTGCTTGCTCGATTTCTCGAAACCACAATGCAACTTTGACTCAAGTTGATTGATAC
>AYJT01064088.1:0-14195 GCA_001278415.1 Ocimum tenuiflorum | reverse complement strand
CAATAGCCTTTTATCCAAGGAATCCTAGGCCCAGTAGGGAAAGGCATCCTAAGTCCTCTATAAATATGGTTTTGTGATTAAAAATCATAACATAATTCACGTGACAAAAATCACAGAAACCCTAGGGGATAATATTTAGGGGCGACGCCTACTCCCGAATTTTGTACTTGGAGATTTTGTGATTTATCATCACCGGACTACGCAAAATCAGGCAGGAGATACAACTCAGAATCTAATTCTGGAGTCAACCTCTACATCCATAGACGATATTTGCGCCAAATTCACAGGTAAGAATTCCGCAACTCCTGTGTGATGCATTTACAATTTCTAGAAGCATGTTAGGCAAATAACTGATGTATGATAAGTTATGGTATTCGAAATCTAGTTCAGGTGAAAAGAATCGAGATTCAGTTTTAGCATTCCTACAGTGGTAAGTACCTTTTCCATGACCTTAAAGGTCAATGGTTCGAGTCTATGTGGGGACATCAGTGAGTTTGTTTAATATTTGTAAGGAATTAGAATGTTTTGAGGAATTCAGAAACTATATCAGTAGAATAGAACTGATCTTAGAATATAATGTTGTGTAGGATTAAATTGTAATGGCTTAGGTTCACGAAGAGCTGAAGCTGGAAGATTCAAGACTTCAAGAATTTCAGAAGATCAAGTTCAACAAGACCACAGCTGTGCCTACCCAACTGTGAGGTTAACGACTGATCTCCTTAGCAGGGAAGGCAAAAGATTACAATTGTCCTATCAGTTGTAAAACAAATCAGCTGCAGTTCATGTTGAACTGACAGTTAAGCAAAAGAAAAACTAACTCCAGAGCTAACTTCCAAAAAGAGAGCTGATATCCGAGGAATCTCTTAAAAATCAAGTCAGAAGATCAAGACCAGTTATCTCTTTGACAACTAAGACAAAAGTAGAATATTTCGAGCTAACTTTTGGAATGTTTCCTAAAAAGCCACTCTGACAGCAGTTATTATCCAGCAGTCAATGGCCGAAATCTGACGGACCAGTGGATAAAGAACCGCAATAGCCCGCTGGAAGTACAAAAACAACTCTTTTATCTGACGACAGATATAACTATTCAACCCATGCTTTTCCAATGGCTACTATTTAAATCCGTCAACTATAAATAGAGGAGTCAAAGCTAGGAGCTGAAGTTACAATTCACGGGCACAGAATCAAGCTCACGCATTCTATTCTGCTATCTAACTTTCTCTAAGCTCTCTAAGCAACTTCCGAGTTCTAACTCGAGACATTTTCGGTGATCCAAAGCTTTTAGCTGAGGATTCCGGGATGTTTTTAGATATTCTTTTATGAGAAAAACTCTCAACCAAACCCGATCCAAGTTCTTGAAGAGAACTCAAATCTTCATCTGTAGATTAAGAAACCTAGGAAGCTGATTCTGGTAAAGCTTCTAAGATCAGCCGTGCCTACGACTGAGGATAGAAGAGATCCTTCGTTTCATAAGAATCTAAGTTGTAACCCGTGTTTAAACACCGTGTACAACAAGAATTAGTGGTTTTCCTTCTTGTGAAGGAAGAGAAGATGTAGGATTGTTTATATACGAACCTCTATAATATCCAGTGTCATTTATTGCTTTCACTTGAATATTTGTCTGAGTATTTGAAATCCAGTTACCAAGTAGTAGCTGGAGTATAACTGTCAATGAACTTAAAACCTACTCAATAAGCAAGCACTTTTTGTCGACCAACTGGCTTGGTCAACAAGTCAGCTGAGATTAAAATTTGAGCTTGTTATTTCCTCAAGTGTTTTATTAACTAACGCTTTCGCAAAGCATATACCTCTGATTTGGGACCAATAAGTGGTATTAGAGCAGTTGGTCCAAAAGACGAACTATTTTGTGTCATAAGGACCAGATCCATTTTTCTGTCTATTGCGAGCAGGTTTTGATCGATAGAGTAAAGATGGCTTCCACCCCACTACTGAAGTTTTCAGTCGAGAATTATACCAGCTGGAAGAGACGTGGGAAGGCTCATCTCTTAAGCCAACATTAGGATATGTGGCTGGTGATCGAGGAAGGCCCCATCACGATCAGCCATAATATGTCGAGAAGCCACGTGCTGAGTGGACGATCGAGGACAAGCGCCACCACCAACTGGAATATCTGGCGCTAGATATCCTTTTTTCAATCCTTGATAAGGATCGAATGAAAGATATCGCTCACTACAATTCAGCCAAGGAAATCTGGGATATTCTTGAGGAGCTCTGTAAAGAATCCGAGCAGATCACTCAGAACAAACTCCAATTTTGTGTAGAAAAGTACGAATCTTTTACTATGTTAAATTGTGAATCTATTATGTAGATGAAGGCTAGTTTCAACTCCATAGTCAGCAAGCTCTCAGCTCTGGGCCGAATCTATCCTGTAGCTGAGATGAATGCAAAGATCTTACCAAAGATGCCAAGAGATGATTGGTTTGTGAAGGTCACAGCTCTCAAGGAATGTGACCTGTCAAAGATGTGTTCGCCTCCTGCGAGTACATGAGTTTGATCTTGCTCGGATGAACGAGCATGAAGCTAAAAAGACTACCCAACAATCTTCAAAGCTAAAGCATGCGACCTTGTTCATCGCAAAGGAATCTTTCTCACTTCTCAAGCCGTCGCGACAGTTCACATCACCAATCCCAGCTAACAAGCCCTCGCAGTCAGCTAAGAATTGTCCTACAAGTTTAGTTCAGGAGCTTGAGGAACAAATGAGAATCCTCACCAAGAAGCTGGAAATGGCTAAGAGAAGAGTGCAGATAGCTGATCAAGAGGAGACGAAATCCAAGAAATATCAGTTCGCAAGAAGAAAGCAACACACTTGCTTTGAATGTAACTCTTCTAATCATTTGAAATTTGATTGTCCGCAGATAGGAGAAGAAGAGAAAGTAAAGCTGAAGAAAAGCTTCCAAATGAGAGTATCGTAGCCATATGCTGAAGCCATGCTCACCAGGACCAAGATGCCTGATATCCCATATGATGATGAAGTCCTGGAGTCTGAGTCAGTTGCCAGCTCATACAATGATGAGTAGCTGGTAGCATTCATGGCCGATATAAGAGAAGAAGAAATCGGAACTGCCTTGACCTCAGCTGGGGATGAGGTAACTGAGACTTCCCTAGCTTTCCATGTGCCTGATCACAAAAATGAGGGCTTGCAGTCATATCATTTTGACTCTGAGGACCTGACATTAGAATCTCTTTCAAAAGATTTTAAACATATGTGCATGCTACTAAGCAAAATCACTCATGAAAATGCTTCCCTCAAGGAGCAAGTTTTAAAACTGACAGCTTAGCTGGAAAGTGCTCAGTCACTAACAGCTATCATTGACAAACTAAGGGCAGAAAACTCAGTTCTCTCAGCTGAGTTAGAAACCGTAAAATCCAAAAATCCCGAGCAGGATAAAATCCTTGCATCTTTTAACAAAAGCTCGACAGATTTAGTGCATCTCATCAATATTCAGAAACCATGCACTAAAAATGGTGGGTTAGGTCATGATCCATTCGCTTTGAATGACAAAACTAGCTTATGCATGAATAAGGGTAAGGAGAAAATAGTTTTTCTCCCAGAGAAAACCCTAAACTGGCTAGCCATCTAGGTCAACTGCAGCTTCCAAAACTGCACAACTGAAAAAAGGTCAACTCGTTGTAAAGCCAGATGCCCTCTCGAAAGCTGCAAAGCTAAGGGAAACACAACTGCCTAAGGCACCAACTTCTACTTACCCCAACTGTGCGAAAGCAACCTGGAGGCACCCCAGTTCTGCCAAGTCAGACTGGAGACCCTCACCAACCAGCACCCGTAAGGGAAGAGACTCAGTTATGCTAAGTGCAACCAATAAATTGAGAGAAGCAACCATCCAGGGCTGAGATATTAATCCAAGAAGTCCAAGACAGTTGTCCGAGGGTCAGGTCCTCAAGGTTATATCAAGTAGTCAGTTCCATCTTGGAACCAAGCTTTCACACATAACTTCAACACACGAGCAAAGTTTAACAAAAAAACATCAAAATCGTGTGTATTATAATTTAAGGATGAAAAAGAAGGCAGTGAAACAAACTGTCCAGGAGGTTAAAAAGATTAAAATTAAACAAGCATGGATCTCCAAAAGGTTCATCAACCTGCTGACCTCTCAGGACCCAAAGTAAGACTGGTACCTAAATCATACTCTTTGTGATTGCAGATCACAGAAGAAGAGAGTCAGCCGTGGAAGAAAGAAGCTGAATTATGGATCTTGGATAGTAGCTGCTCAGGTCATATGACTGGGATCAAGGATATCATGTCAGACGTCAAGCCAATTAATGGTCCATCAGTCATTTTCGGGGACAACTCCAGAGGAAAGTTTGTCACAACTGGGACATTGAAGTTCAATGGAGTAACCCTCAACGGTGTCTCACTTGTGGAAAACCTCAAGACAAACTAGTGAGCATCATCCAAGTTAGAGAGCATGGACACAAGACAGTGTTCGAGTAGAACGAGTGTCTGAACAAGAATCGCATCTCCAAGCAAATAATCCTCCGATGCATCAGAAAAGTTGGTTTATACATCGTTGATTAGAACATCGGGAGTCCCAGCTCTTGTTTGGTTTCAAGAAGTTCAATGGAGACCAGCTGGCTTTGGCACAAGAGGCTTAATCACCACAACTTCGAGACCATCAACTATCTTATAAAGCATAGTTTGGTCGAAGGACTGCCAGCTAAGATTATGAAGAAGGAAGGAATGTGCAGCGCGTGTCAGTTTGGAAAGCAGACGAAAGCATCTTTCAAAGGGAAAGCTGTCGAGCCAAGCACTTTAAGAGTCCTAGAGTTTCTTCACATGGATTTGTTTGGGCCAATTACTCCCCAATCAGTTTGAGGAAAGACCTTCACCTTGGTGGTGATCGATGACTTCTCCAGATACACTTGGGTTGAGTTCCTGCGGAGCAAAGCTGAGGTGAAGATGGTGCTGCCATAAGCTGGTTCTGAAGGTCCAGAATGAGAAAAGCTATAGAGTAATCAGAATCAGATCAAAAAATGGGACGGAGTTCTGCAACGGGCCAATTATGGACTTCTATACGGATCATGAGATCAGTCACGAACATTCAGCTTCAAGGACGCCGTAGCAGAATGGCCTAGCAGAGTGAAGGAATTGCACGTTGAAGAAAGTTGCTAGATCGATGTTATCTGAGGCCAAAATTGGATTGTAGGCCAAAGCTACTGGGCTGAAGCCATCAACACAACTTGCTACACTCAGAATTGTAGCTCTATCAACCTACAGCTCAACAAAATACCCTATGAGGTGTATAAGGGTCATAAGCCTTCTCTAACTCATTTAAGAGCTTTTGGTTGCCCATGTTTTATCCATAATAATGGAAAGTCAAAGCTAAATACATTTTCTTCTAAAGCTAATGAGGGTGTATTCCTTGGTTATAGATACCCTTCTCACAAGGCATTTAGGGTATTCAACAAGACAACCATTTTTGTGGAAATAACATGTAATGTTATTTCTTATGAGTCTACTCTAGTGCGCATGAACACTGTGGAGTTGATCTTGAGCTGCCCAGAATCCGATGAAGTTGAAGTTCAGTTAGGCAACACCCGTGGTGTACAACTAACTGAACCAACTAGCCATACCTCTTGGACCACAGCTCAAGACTCAACTTTTTCAACCGGAGTCCAAACGGCTGAGAAGATTTGTGATGCATAAGCTCTCGCTGAGACCTTATAAGAAACAAACATTCAAGATCCAACTGAAGGTGAAACTGAAACAGCAGGAACCACAACTCAAGTTGGAGGCCCTGTTGAGGATAGCACCATAGCAGTTAATTCAATTCCAGGTCAACCCAACCTCGCTGAGGAGCTAGTTGAATTATCAACTAAGAAGGAAAATACCATCGGAACCTTAGTTCTTCGAGGAAGAACTGAGATGAAGATAGCCACCGGAACCCCAGCTCTAGGCGAAAGAGCTGTGATGGAGGAAAACCACTGGAACTGTAGTTCTTGAAGGAAGAACTGTGACGGAGCAGTTCATTTCATCCGATAACTTGATGGATGTTCCAGTTGCAGTAGATACTCCTATCACAGCTACTGACTTCATCCCTCCAACACCCGGCTCATCCCAATTGAAGTGATCCAACCATCTCGCTCGCCCTGAGATCATCCAGCTGAAGATATGTTAGATGATGCAGCTGATCCAGTCCACACAAGATCATGGAAAGCATTCTTCATGCCCTCTCTTTCTTAAATAGAGCCTTCCAAGCTGGAGGAAGCTCTAGCATCCCCCGACTGGATCTCAGCCATGCCAGAGAAACTTGCAGAATTCATCAACAATAACGTATGGTCATTGATGGATCGACCCAATCATCATAAGGTGATCGAAACCAAGTAAGTTTTCAAGAACAAGCACGATGAAAATTGCATTGTAACCTGCAATAAAGCAAAACTGGTAGCCATAGAATATGCTCAGTGTGAAGGGATCGATTTCAACGAAAGATTTGGCCCAGTCGCAATAATTGAAGCTATTGGATTGTTTCTAGGATATGCAGCTGACCATGGCTTCATCATCTATCAAATGGATGTGAAGACCGCATTTCTGAATGGATATTTGTCCGCGGAAGTTTACATGGAACAACCCCCAGGTTTTGAGCAAGGAAACAAGATTCATCGGTTGAGGAGAGCCTCTATGGCTTGAAGCAAGTTCCCAGAGCTTGGTATGAGACCTTGTCTCAGTTCTTGCTGAAGAACAAATTTCAAGAATGAAAGATCGACAGAACGTTCTTTTGTATTGAAGATGATGGAGACATGCTCTCAGTGCAAATCTATGTAGACGACATCATATTCGACTCCAAAAATCCAGCTATGTTCGAGAAGTTGGCCCAGCTGATGCAAGGCAACTTTCAGATGAGTATGATGGGAAGATGTCTTATTTTCTAGGACTTCAAGTCATGCAGATGGCCGAAGGTTTACCCAAAAGATGATCAAGAAGTTTTCTCCTGGAAAGACAAAGACATTGAGAATCTCTATGAGCATGAGTGCACAGCTGACACTCGATGAAAAAGGTGAACAAGTGAACCCCCATAGCTCATAGAGGAATCATCGAATCCCTACTGTAACTCACTACTAGCCGTCCGAACATCAGCTATGTAGTTGAAGTATGTGAGAGATTTAAGACAATTCGTAGAGGCCGCACATGGATGCAGCTCTGAGGATAGTTAGATATTTGAAGGGTACATAAACCATTGAGATTTGGTATCCCAGGGATGACTGCTTGGATCTAAAAGGATATTCAGATTCAGACTTTTGAGGTTGTAGAATCTACATGAAGAGTACCAATGGAACTTGCAAGTTCCTTGGTCATAAGCTGATTTCGTGGTTTAGCAAGAAGCAACATTTAGTTGCAACCTCAACAACTGAAGTGGAGTATGTAGCTAGAGGAAGCTGCTGTGCTCAATTGCTTTAGATAAAGCAACAACTGCGCGACTACAAGGTGCGTACTAAAGTTGTACAAATATTCTGTGATAACAACAGTGTTATTGCTATCACACAGAATCTAGTTCATTATTCAAGAACCAAGCACATCGATATCCGACATCACTTCATCAAAGATCAAGTCGAGAAGAAGGATGTCTCTATAGCCTATGTTAAGACTGAAGATCAGCTTGCTGATATCTTCACAAAGCCCCTTCAAGAATCCAGATTGAAAGATTTATGTATACAGCATGGTTTGCTAGAACTAGATATGTTAGCTGAAGGAGAAGATTGATTATACGACAACTGAGTCCTAGCTCTCAGCTACACCTGGTGAAATTTGGAGGACATTTCTAATGATAAGTTAACTGAGTCCTAGCTCTCAGTTATGATTATTTCTTTTCGAAATAATGACAGTCAGTTGAGTCCCAGCTCTCAGCTAATTTACTAAGAACTGACCAAGGAAAATATCAGCTATAAAGTTGATCACTCTGAGTGGGACGCTTGAGAACTGACAAGTTGTCAGTTACTTAGTACGAAGTTCATAGCTGAGTCCTAGCTCTTAGCTATGGAGTTTTGAAAGTTTTTGTCCAAAGGATGTTAAGCTATCCTTGTTACAGCTGACATGACGTGAACTGAGTCCCAACTCTCAGTTCTTAGGGGTCTCACGCTTAGGGGGAAAAACCCTCCAAAGAAGTTATTTTTCCCGTACTTACGTTATTTAATTCAAAATATGAATGACATAAATGTGCTATTAATGTGATAAGACTTGCCCGCCAAAATAATCAAATGGGAAGCTGCCACGTGTAAAGGCGACTGCACACGTCCAACGTGCCAGACAACCGCCTCAACCCTGTACAGAGGACAGCTAATCTGGACCATTGAATATAAACAGTCCCTTCAATCTCAGCCACCCATTAATTTCCAAAATCACCTATATAAAAGATTTTCATTTCCCTGATCGAGATTTTCCACTCTCGACATCTTCAAACCCTTATACTTTCTGAGCCCTAATCTCTCTCAAAATCTCCTTCAATGGCTTTCCAATCTTCCTCTCAAATTCCCACCGCCATCTCCTAGCCTGACCTTGTCATTGTAGTAAAACAACGCACTAGATACTTGACCTATGCCGAACAGAGACAACTCTAAGTCTAGAAGAACAAGATCCTTAATCTTCATTTTTTGAAGAAACAATATATGGAAGATCCAGATGAATATGAGGAGTTCACCGCTAAGTTGGAGAAGGCTTCTGTTCTCAAATTCATCACTTCGACTCCTAAAAGATTACATCCAAATCTGGTGGCCAAATTCTACAGAAGGGCAACGATCACGAAGGATCTAAGCTTCTTCACCACCACAGCCTATAGGGTCCGAATTACCATTTTCCCACTCTTTCTTCAAGAACATTTTGGCCTTTCCATTGAAGGACGCAACATTGCCACCTATCTGGATGATGTTGGTCAACCAGAAAGGCGTCACTGGTAACGATAGAGGGACCTGAACAAGAAGGGGAAATGAATTTCAAGATGCAAACCCCCAAGGGATATCTCAGCCACTTCTACACCCTCCTGATGGATGTAGTTAACAAGATGATCATGTACAACCTTGGCATAAAGGCTGAGCTATCAGCTAAGAAATACAAGTCTATGATGACCATCAACGACGACATCAAAGCAAACTGGGCCGTTTTTGTGTTCAACAAAATGGTCAAAAATGTGGAACGAAATGCATCCATTCTAGAGACTCACATCTTTGAGAAAGATGTATAGTTTCGCCTAACGATCAGCTACTTGCTGGAGAGGCTAATGCTAGTAGTGGGCCCAGGGGAGGAACTAGGACCCTACGATTTCTTACCACCATCTTTCGCCAAGAAGCTAGCCAGGAACCCCAAGGCTCCGCGGCCAGCGAAGTCGACCAAGAAAAAAGCATCAAACGAGGAGTTCAGGCCTCCTCCCAGCCCAGGCCGAGGTCAAATCATGTTGACCAAGGTCCACTCCCCCCAGACCAGCTCTCAGGCTACTGAGGAAGCCACAGCTGAGAAAGAGAAAGCCCACTGATGCCCTTATCAATGAGATGGAAGATGCCATCAAGTCAGCTAGTATCAAGACTGTAAAGGGGTCCGAAATTCCTGCAAAGAAAAAGTCTCTTGTGACATTAGCTGAGAAGGAAGCCGCTCTCCAAAAGACTAAGGGGAAGAAACCAGCTAAAAAGAAGCCGGTCACCCCAAAGGAAGCCTAGCAGCATTTTGATCAAAGAGCCATCTGAAAAAGAAGGCTCTCCCTGCTAGCAGCAGCTCCGACTCCTTCATTGAGGTGATGTTCAATCCAGGCTCTCCTCCTTGCACAACTGGTGAATCCAGCCGCTCCAATAACGATCCCCACCACCCTTAGGACCTGAGGGACGATCCATTTTCCATGGAACACAATCCCGAAGCTATAGGCATTATCCCCACCGCCGGATTCCCTCATTCACACTATCTCTGCTAGAGGATTGATGAGTTGTGTCTACCTCTCCGAGCTGACTCCAAAGAAAATCAAGATATTCTTAAGTGGAGTAAGGAGGTAAAACACTTGATCGAGGGAGCAGCTTGATCCAAAATGGAAGACATCGTTAAAGTGCTTGGACAGGGTGAGGACCCCCTTGTACAGCTGATCTGAGCGAAGCGCATCGAGTCCAAAGGTACCTTTATTGGAGAAATTTCATTTAGTTTGAAGAAATGGTCATCATGCTGACCAGGATAGGAGCTGTATTCTAGCAACATGAAGAAAAAAGGGTCAAGAAATGGACCCAGATCAGGGAGAACTGACCAATAAAGAAGAATGAATTGATAACAAGGGTCCAGGAGATAAAAAATTTCAGAATCGAGCATCAAATTGACCTTCTCCCTCACTCTTATGTGGCACAAACTGGGACAGCTTAGCTTTCATCAGCCAAACACATCTCTCCCCCAGCTGCCCAGAGTCCAGTTCGCGAGACTATTTTCCTTATCATTTCCTTCGATCCAGCTATAGCTACCGTGCAAACATTATCCTAAATATCTTAATCTCCCGAGTCTGCACCGCAAGAAGAAAAGCAACCCAGCCCTCAGTCCAAGCCAACCGACGAACCCCCATCTCAGCAGAGTCCCCCTGTCACTCCTCCTGATTCTGACCACTTAGACACATTGGTCAAGGAGACATATGAGGACAATGTGGCTATGTCTCCTCCAACTGATAAGACAGCAAAATTAGCTGCAGAGAAGAAGACAGTAGAAGAAAAAGCAGCTGATAAAGGACACAAGAAGGATGGAGTCGAGACCAGCTGCTCATCTGCTGAGATCGAAGAAGTGGACCCAAACATTACTCCTTCTCCTCCACCTCCTAAGGCAGTCACACCCCCAGCTCCCACTGAACAGCTCAGTCAACTTTATCTAACTTGAATGAAGGAGAGAGGGGTTGCCAGTTGAACAGGAAGCTAGTCCTTCGCAATCTACTGAATCCTCCGATCACACTCCTAAGGACCCTTCCTCCGCAACATCAGTTGCTCCTCCTCTGCAATCAGTCCAAATGTTGCCATCTATCCCTCCTAATCCCTCTCAGCTCCATATAGTTGCACTCCAGAGGTGCCTGCAACTGCCACATCAGCACCCAACCTGGATTTGGTACTCTCCTCTACGACAGCTACCTGGGCTCAATTGTCCACATCCTCGATTGCCATTACTTTGGCCCATCCCAGTTCTGAATCAATAATTTTTCTTCAAGCTATGGGTGGAGTAAAACAAACTGTCTCCACCAACCTCCAAACCCTCACTTAATGCCCGACCTTCCTTTCTGATATTGTCAAAAAAGGAGAAGAACGATGGCTAAAAAGAGACCAAGAAGAATATGAAGAGAAGAGAGAGCTGAAGATAAGAATAAAAGAAAAAGAGCTGCCTAGGAGGCAGAGAAGGCAACAAAGAAGCAAAGGGAAAGTGGAACAAGTTGAGGAACTCTAGCTTAGTCAGTTTTTACTTTTCATCATTGTACTTTGAATTTCTATTTCTTATCTTTCATTGTACATTGTAAAATGAAATGAAATATATATAAAACTAACTATCACTCTCTTTGAAATCTAGCTACCAAGTAGTAGTAGGAGTATAACCGTTAACGAACCTAAAACCTACTTGATAAGCAAACACATTTCGTTCACCCAGTTGACTTGGTCAACAAGTCAACTGAGATTAAAATTTGGGCTTATTATTTCTGCAACTGTTTTATTAACTAACACTTCCGCAAAGAATATATATCTAATTTTGAACCAACAATATTGTACTTAATTCAAAAAAAAGTTGAAAAATTGATTAGTTTTAGATTTTGTAATCTACAGATGGTTCATTTATTTTAAATAACATTTTTGTTTTGGATTTTGATTAGTTATGTTGGTGTTGATTTGTTTTAGTTTTTCGATTTAATATTACATTTTGGTTATATTAAATATTATGTATGCAATTCGATTTTTTGATTAATCGGCTGAACCCGACCCGAATTTTTGGTGGTGGTAATTTAAATCAGTTCGGATTTCGGTCTATTAAGAAATAAAATTCAGTTATTTCGGTAATAGGAATTTCGGTCGATTTTTCTCTGAACCAACCGAATGCAAACCCTTATCAAAAACCAACCATTTGGACCAAACTAATGTATTAATAATAGTATTCAAAATAAAATTATTACATAGATATGGTAGTAGTATAATAGATGAGTTTTTGTACAATGGGTAGAGGTTAAGTGTTCAAGACCTCTCTCTACATATTCTATATTTGAATTAACATTTTATCAATTCCATTACCAATTGAATCATGTCTCGTGGCAAGCCCATGAAAATTAGGGTTCAATCCCATCAAACGTGGAAACTAATGATTGCCTTGTAAGCCCTAATGCTTTTACAATATCTTAGAAGTAGAGGTGTAGAAAACATAATCAACAACATACTTTGAGGAATTCCAGCCTCGAAAGAAGAAATCTTAGAATTCTCTCCACCTATTTAAGGTGTTCAAGTGAAATTCAAGGTTGGAAGAAAGGTTTATTTAGCCAAAGTTAGTCAAATCCAGTGTTCAATTGGGAATCAAGGCACCTGCCCTCTAAAAGCTCATTATCAGATCCCCAAATCATTAAAGAACAAGATCGAAGTTAGGGCCAAATAATTATAAAATTGAATTTCTTCATCAAAATCAAGTCAAATATGATGTTTGATTCGAGCAAGTTGCAAACCCTTTGAGTTAACGTTAATATAACTCCTGAATCATGTTCAAGAATATAGAAGAAGCTAAATTTCTTTGAAGAATCTTCAAACAATTCTAAAGAGAAGAATCAAACGAGCAATAGAGATAAAACTCTAAATTTGTTGTTTTAATTCAAAGTAGGTTGAATTTTATGTGAATTTTTGTGTTTATTAATGAATACGTTAACATTTGTATTTGAAAAATTTGGCATGCCTAATGGGACTATCTCTACCTTTCATCTCTTCTCTTTATCACACATTATAATTCAAAATGTTCAATACATTTGTTGCTTCAGAATCCAATACGAACATTTTCAGAGATTAGCTAATTCAAGTTTATACTCCTGTGTACTCGATGGTTGCTCCTCACTTCAACAAAGATGGTCCATGAGTATAAACGATCCATAAATACAAAATGAAATAACACCTTGCTATGAATTTAAATTGTAAAAATTTTAAATTAATTCACTTTTTAAAATACGAATATGAACTAGTTAACAAATTTGAATTTAAGTTGAAAACTTTCTCAATACAAGTATAATTATTTAAAATTTTAAAACTTGTTCATTTTAAGACAATTCATCCAAGAACAAGACTCAAGGAAATTTTTAAATTTACAGCCAATTAAGTGATAACCTCATGTACATTTTTAATTCCTAATTAAATACATAAGAAATTATCTTCAACATGTGATCATATTTATGGTACATTAAGTCATGTCGCGTGGTAAGCCCATCAAATGTGTAGAAAAATGAAATTGCCCATGTAAGTCCTAATGCTTCTATAGTATCCTATAAATAGAAATATAGAAAATACACCGGCAGAGTTCTAAACTTGAAGGAAAGAAAATTATGGAATTCTCTCCACTCATTCAATGTGTTAAAGTGAAGATTCAAGGTATTCTTCATGAGAGCTACTCATTCTTCACCAAAGTCAAGTGTCAGGAATTAAAATATTTTGATGATGTCAGAAACCATGTTAGTAGTATAGAATTGATCTTAAGATGTAATATTGTATAGGTCTGAATTATAATAGCATAGGTTCGCGAAGAGCTAAAGTTGGAAGGTTCAAGACTTGGAAAATTTCAGAAGATCTTCTTCTGCTGCGGTAACTAAACCACAGCTATACCATCCCAGCTGTGAGACATAGAGCTGAAGCTCCTCCGCTGTGAAATGAATCCAGCTGCAGTTCCCTCGGAACTGACAACTAACCCAAAGACAAGATTGACTCCGGAGCTGACTTAATAAACGAGAGCTGATATCCGAGAAATCTCTCTTTATTGAATCAAAAGCAAAGACCAGTTGTCCATATGACAAACTGAGACAAAAGACGAATATTCAAAGCTGACTTTCGAAATGTTTCTTGAAAAGGCATTCTGACAGTAGGTATTATCCAACAGTCCATAGCCAAAAACTGACAGACTGGTGGATAAAGTTCTAAAAAAGACTATTCGAAGTACAACAACGACTCTATTTCTCTGACGACGGATTTAACTACTCAATCCATTCTTTCCACCT
>AYJT01064068.1:0-23799 GCA_001278415.1 Ocimum tenuiflorum | reverse complement strand
AAAGCTCTCACCCATAGTAACTCAAAGTGACACACAAGCCATATATATAACTTAAATTATATTAAGCTAGTTTAGTTAAATCACCGAAATCTTGATTCTCTACTCAAGTCAAATAAGAGAATACATCTTAACGTGATCCAATCAATACGTCGCACGTACCAGTATATCAAATAGCCTAGATAAGCTATTTCTCGAATATACTGCAGCCTAGAGCGGCGACTCATCCTAAAGTAGCCTTAATTGTTATTACTGTTTATATCTCATTTAGGGTTATCGATCAGGCAATCTACTGTGATCTCCTACACGCTACATGATCCACCCTGGTTATTCGAGATAAACGGATAGGTTGTTATATGAAACGCATGGAAATAGTTAATTTTGTATACAACATAAACAAAGTTAGCTTTACGTATACCAAAATCTAACAATTCCAACACCATGCAGAAAATTGTGGCATGGGTAAGACTTCTTGGATTGTCGCTGCATTGCTATCAAAAGAAGTTTTTACGGAAAACCGGAGATATTCTGGGAAGGGTTATGAAAGTGGATACACAGACCATGGGGCTAGCTAGAGGGAAGTTTGCTCGCTTAGCAGTAGAGATTGACTTGACGAAGCCCTTGTGTGCGGAATTTACCATTAGGGAGAAACTCCAAAGTGTAGAATATGAGAATCTTCTTGATATTTGTTTCAACTGTGAGTTGTATGGCCATATGAACTCAGCTTGTCCTAGTAAGAAAAATGGTGAGTGCTCGAACACGGACAACGCCGGCGGCCACGCCAGTGAGGAGGAAGGCTGGAATCGAGATGAGGCGGCAAAGCAAGAGGAAGGACGGGGCTTTGGGCTCTGGATGATGGCCCAAAAAGGCAGGCAGACCAATGCTAAGGAAAACTAGGGTTTCTGTTAACCAAAATGATAGGAAATCCGAAACGATGAAGGGGATGGAATCTAGTTCTAGATTTGGCGCTTTAATGGATTTGGACGATCCTTCCAATCTTATAGAGGACACGAGGATCCCCGATGAGAATAATACTGTGACTATTATGGAAAATAATCCAGAGGATGATCATAGAATGAAAGAAGTGCACACTGCTGTTCGACGTGAGAATATCATGCATGTCCAACCCTACCAAAACATTGGGCCTATGTCGATTGGGCCCCAAGGCAAATCAGAAATGGCCCAAGGAAATCAAGGAACCCAGCGAGGATCACTGAACCAACATGTTAGGAAAAATGGTGACTCTACTGGACTTTCTTTTGGCCAGAACAAAATGAGGGGTGAGGGTAACTCTCCACTATTTTCTCGGCTGGGTCCAGACTTGGTTCGAGGAAGCACCAGGTGGCGATCATAAATAACAATAAGGAATCAGCTATGCCCCCAAAGGTGAAGCTGAAGGAATACTTTGATGGAGATGACAATGATGTCAGAAACCTAAGCGACGATGATATATTTGTGGTGCGGGAACAAAAACCACCTGATGATTCTGACACGGAGATGAATCATGAGGAGGAGGCTGGAATGGATGAAGAGTTAGATCCTATGAGAGTGGAGAGAACTTTTTAAAGGTGTTCTAGGTTGTTTCGTTACAAGATATTTTGCTTTTTGTTAATGGATATAATTACGTGGATTGTCCAGGGAGCTGGCTCCCGAAAGTTCTTTCGTACTTTTTCGATTTTGTGCTAGCAATATAGACCTCAGATTATGACTCTCTGTGAGCCAAGGATTAGCGGGAGGAAGGCAGACCTTTTTATCAAGAAAAATAGGTTTGATTACTCATTTAGAGTTGAAGTGGATGGATTCTCAGGTGGAATATGGATTCTATGGAAAGATGGGGTGGAGGTAAAATTTATGGAGGTGCATAAACAATTCATTCACGTGAGAATTGACGTGAATGGTTCCTCCTTTAATGCAATGTTTGTATATGCAAGTCCAATATACAGACAACGTTAATTATTGTGGAGTGATCTACATAGGTTTGCGAGAAGGGTGGAAGGAGCATGGGATGTTGGGGGAGACTTCAACTGCATTAGTGATCCTTCAGAAAGAAAAGGTGACTCCTCGGGAAGGGTGGACGTATGCTAGAAGTTTAAAGATTGGCTATATACACATGCTCTAATGGAAATTAAAAATGATGGCATGCAAATCACGTGGAATCGTGGAACCCTTTTCAAGAGATTGGACAGGTTTTTATGCAACTAGGAATCATACATGAAGTGGCCAATGGATAGGGTTGAGCACCTTCCTTGGATTTCGTCTGAACATTGCCTCTGCTGCTAAATCTTGGAAACAATAACAACAACCACACGGGAAGCAAACCTTTTAGGTTTATAGCATCATGGCTCCTCCACGAGGATTTCAAACGCTTGGTTATCGACAACTGGAAGGAGGGGATTGACTATATGCGAGCTGCATCTGACTTTGCCCACACTGCAAGGGTGTGGAATAAGGAGGTGTTTGGTAACATCTTTTCTATAAAGAAAAACCTTTTGGCTAGATTAGAAGGCGTGCAACGTGCTCAACAACGCCACTATTCGATCAAACTTGAAGTGTTGTACGGTCATTTGAAAGCTGAATTGGAAAAGGTGTTGATAGAGTAGGAGGTTGAGGTTTTAATGATTCAAAAATCGCGTTACGATTGGATGTTAATGAGGGATAGGAACACCTCTTTCTACCATCGGCACGTGCGGGTGCGTCGCATGAGAAATTGGATTACAACATTAAAAAGAGAAGACAGATCTTTGATTGAAGACCCAGAAGCGTTGAAAGAGTAGGCGGTTCATACTTTAATCAAATTTACACCGCTGGTTAGGACCCTCTCTCAGCAAATCATATTTCGAACGGCTTTCCTGGAATAACGGTAGAAAAGATGGCGATTCTCGAGAAGGAGACACTGCGAGTGGAAGTGGAAATGACTATTAACTCCATGAACATGAACCCCCTGAAGGTGCTTGGAACTGATGGTTTACATGCTCTATTTTTCCAAAAACAATAGGAAGTGGTGGGAAACTCAGTCTATCGACTTGTAGAAGAAGTGAGAAGGGAGGAAGATTGCCAGTCGGCCTTAATGACACCCTATTTGTTCTTATTCCTATAGTGCAACATATGGTGAATATAAAACAGTTCCGGCCAATTAGCCTTCTCAACGTGGTTTACAAGATAATTACTAAACTCTTGGTTTCAAGGATGAAACCGATTTTTCCTGACATCATTGGGCCAGCGCAAACAAATTTCGTTCCAGATCGTCATATAACAGATAATATAGTGGTAACCCAAGAGATTATTCATACGTTGAGAAAGAAAAAAGGGAGAAAGGGGTTTATGATTATAGAAGTTGATTTAGAGAAAGCGTATGATTTTTTTGAGCTGGAGGTTCATTGAAGAAACCCTTACTGTGGCGAGTTTTTCGAAGGCGTTTATACAAGTGGTGATGAATTGTATCACTATGGCTACGATGCAGGTGCTATGGAATAGGACTACGAATAGCCGATTCTATCCAACGAGGGGGGTGAGACAAGGTGACCCCATATCCCTGTACCTCTTTGTTTTATGTATTGAGCGGTTATCCCATCTTATCAACTACAGGGTGGATTCCGGCCACTGGGAACCGGTTGTTATAGGGCTAGCTGCGGTTAAGATCTCTCATGTTTTATTCACAGATGATCTTCTTTCTGTTTGGAAGCGGATAAGGGTCAAGTAGCAGTTGTGAAGGAGGTCTTTAGACACTTTTTGCAAACTGTCGGGACTTAAAGTGAGCAGTGCTAAAACTAGTGTGTTCTTTTCTCCCAGAACCCCAAGGAAATGCAAGAAGAGTTGGGAAAGATGCTGAACTTTACGGTGGTGGAGGATTTAGGTAAGTATCTTGGGGTTCCATTGATCCATGAAAGGGTATCCAGACGTACCTATGAAGCTATCCTAAACGCTGCAGATAAGCGATTGGCAGGTTGGAAGGCTTCATCCTTATCTATGGCCGGAAGGGTTGTTCAGGCACAATCCGTCATTAGCTCTATTCCCGTTTACACAATGCAAACTGCACAGCTACCGACGTCGATCAGTGAGGAATTGGAGAAAAAGATTAGACGGTTTGTTTGGGGAAGCTCAACTGAAGCTAAGAAAACACACTTAGTGGCATGGCAAGAAGTGAGTGTCCCAAAGGTAGAAGGAGGACTGGGTTTTAAAAAACAACGAGTACTGAATAGCGCTCTCCTAATGAAGCTGGGATGGCCGCTAATCACAATGCCGGATAAACTTTGGGTGAAAGTTATTTATGCTAAATACGGTGTTAATGAGAACTTGCTCCCAAGGGAATTTCCGAAGAAGAGGGGGTATGTGGTCTGGAATTCCTTGGCAAAAGTTTGGCCAAACTTGATGAAGAGTATTAGATGGAATATTGGAGATGGAAAAAAGGCTAGGTTTTGGATGGATAAATGGCTGCATAGTCCAATGAACCTCCTGAGTATGGCGACGGGTGAAGTTTCATTCGAACATCTGGAGTGGACGGTAGATCATTTTATTAACGATGAAGGTGCGTGGTAATGGGATATGTTTCACAGCGTACTCCCAGCACGACTCTTCTTCGCATAAGTGTGGTCTCCCTCCTCAAAGCGGTGGTAGACGAGACAGGGTTTTTTGGGCATTTTCTGAATGCGTAAGTTCACGACGAGATCTACGTATCAGTCAATGATTTCAAGCCCGACAGAATCGGATGGGATCATTTGGAAACAAGTCTGGAAATGGCCGGGTCCTCAGAGAATATGAACTTCAAGTGGTTGGTGGTTAAGGGTAGGTTGCTTACTAATGTCGAACGGACAAGGAGGGGAATTGTGGATGCCGACGCCTGCATTTTATGTAGTGGGCAGGCTGAAATAGTGCTTCATGTTCTACGTGACTGTCATTGTGCTTCCTACATTTGGTTCCAGTTGCTGCCACCTGCCAATAGGGATATGTTCTTCCAGATGGAACTCGAGGACTGGATGTTGTCGAACATCACGAACTCAATTAAAGTGGATAGAGTGGATTGGCCAGCGATTTTTGGCACTACCATATGGCTACTGCGGAAGTGGTGCAATGAAGCGATCTTCATGAACAAAAATCTATCGTTTGGATGGCAACTGGAGCAGGTTCAAAAAATGGTGGGGGACTATAAACCAACAACTCTGTTAGCGTGCAATTTGCATACTTCGGGTATGTTGAGAGAAAACTGCATGATTCGGTGGGAATGCCCAGCGAATGGGTGGGTCAAACTTAATTCAGATGGGAATTTTAACAAGGGGACAAGGATGGCGAGTGCCGGAGGGGTTTTGCGCGATGAGGAAGGTGGATGGCTTGGGGGCTATGCTATCAATATTGGTTATAGCTCGATTTCTTCGACATAATTATGGGGGCTATTTTACGGACTTTGTTTTGCTTGGGAGAAGGGATATCGAAGGATTGAAGCTGCGGTGGACAATAAAAGTATCGTGCATGTGGTGAACGGAAGTGTTGATGAAGTAGTCATGGAGGTTTGTTGGGACGAATCAAGGACCTGCTTTGTCGCTCTTGAGAAATGAAAATCAGCTCACGTACGGGGAGACGAATACAGTGGCTGATTGTATGGCAGCGATTGGAGCTGTGATTCCTTGTGGAGACCAAGAGTTTGAGGAACCACCGGAAAAGATTAAGGTGTGGCTACATCATGATGTGGTCGGAATTGCGTATCCTAGATCTATTCCAGTCTAAGTAATGTTAGACTTTCTTTTTTTGTACCAAAAAAATATATTAAATCACTGTAAGAAAATAAATTGTGCTTAATTTAATTTAATAATAAAAGAATTATCTATCTATACATACAATAAAGCAGAATAGTCATCAATATTATATTTATATCACTTATTCTCTCAAAAACATCACATCATCAATATTTTTCCACTAAAAACCATCACATCATAAAAACTATTTCCTATTTTTTTTGATTATAATATATTAGTACAATTATCAATAAAGAATAGTTCAATAAAATTACTATGTCATTTTTCTATAAAATCATTATATTTTGGCTAATTTTATTTTTTCTTTATATTTATTTTTGTACTAATATCTTTGAAACAAATATAAACATATTTTTTTTAAATTTTTATTATTTAAGTTGAGATTTTTACTCAAATTTTATTTATGTTATTTTACTCTTTATATATAATTACGTTGATAATATTGATGGACAAAATTAAATACATTTTCAATGATAACTTAAAAATATAATTTTTTTAGACAAAAATTTGGGTTAGACCACCTAAATCATTAAAGCGGATCTAAATAACACACTCTCACGACCCAAATCCAAATTAACAAGGTGGGGTCGGGTTAAATGAATAAGTTACACGTTTAAATTATTTAGGCAACCTTACAGAAAATATTCTTTTATTTATCATATTATAATGAATAATCATGTATTTAGACCACGCAACGCGCAAGCGAAAAACTAGTTAATATTGAAAGTAAAAAACGTAAATCACAAAATTATATAAAAACATGAAATTCTAGTTTCTTGTTATTTCATTTATTTGGTGTATTTTAATTTAATTTTTTTAAATCAAATGTTTAATTTGTTTGGTATACTTTTATATTATTTTTTATATTTATTAAATGCATAATTAATATATTTGCATTTGTTGATAATTTATTATCTTAATGTATTCAGATAGAAACTTGTGTTTGAATATTCGAGTCCGTTCTACTCTGTAATATTCTTCTCATAATTAAAAAATGAATATCTTGATACTAAAAAAATTATTATCTGAATGTAATTTAGTTTATATGAAATTAATAAAGAAATTCAAATTGTAAATTTACAAATATATTGATAGTATCTGAAAATAATAAAAAAAGTTGTGAGAATGAGAATATCTTGAGAATATTCTTTTGAGTTTGAATTTGATGTTAGCTGTTAGAGATAAATTATTGTGTGATGCGATAATTATTATATTTTGAGTTTAAGTTTTATGTTAACCATTGGAGACGGTCTAAATAAGGTGGGGTTGAAATTCTAGGGCGCTTTTGTTCTTCAATATTCTACGAGATACGACGTTGTCTCCGCAAAATTCAAATTCTGAAATAAATAATCAATTATTTAACTTGTATTTCTGATTTTTTTTTTATAACAATTAATCTTTTGAAAGAATTAATTTTTATTTCGAGTGCAGTATCTCATAGATACCTATAGATTAGGCAAAGCGGCAAGGTACCTGGGGTATTCCTTCAATGTATAAAAGTTAATAGCAACACAAAATAGTGAGAATGACAAAAATGTAAACATCTTTTCCTTTTTCTCTATTATTACACAAAAGCGTGTGTCAGTAAATACAAACAAATTATAAAAGGAAATTGGTGAGTGCGATTTTAAGAGCGCCGAGAAACAGCCATAAGATAAGTGCAACGGCCAATTTCTTTGATTCGTTAAGTCACGAGAGATTCAGCAGAGTTGTTGATCGCAAATAATTTCCATGTTTTCTCTGTAATCCGTGTTCAAGAAAATCAAGCAATAAACTCATTCGTTCATCCTTTCGTGGACGTAGATCCTATTAGGTAGAACCACGTTAAATTCTCCTTGTTCTTTTCTGATTTTCTTTCAGTTGCTGCATTCTCTTTTATTTGATCTCATAAACTGATTTTATAATTTGGCATCGTCCTACTGGAATCGAATTCACGACTCATTAAGATGGCGAAAGGGGGAATTCGATATAGACAAGTTCGCTAGGTTTAATTTGTGTTGCTTTGGTGATAAGGTGTCTCAAAAACATTATAACATATATTTCCAAAATCAAAACAAGAAGGGAAATTATGCTAATCTATCTCAAATTTTAAAAATTAGGAGATCTATCCCATAGTTTTAATACTGTGGAATTCCATCCCAACTATTATATTTTATGTTAGGGTGATTCTAAATGCAGCCACCAAATTACTTAATACAGCCCCCTTAGTATTAAAAAAACAAAATTAATATGTAAATTTATCATAAAGCCCCCAATCCCTAATTTAAAACATGAAAGAAAATACAAACAAAATGAAACTTTTTCTCATTTTCATCTGATCTCACTTCTAAACAACGAGAAGATACACCATCCAACGGGAAACACAGAACTGGGAAAAGAAAATTGGCACAAACTGGCAAACTGCAAAGCCACACGCTATTTATGAGGTCACAAACACCGAACTGCTGCTGTATCGTTAATGCTTTTGAATCATCGTTGCTTTCTACATCTGTTTCTCTCATCACATCACTACCTACATCTGCTTCTCGGATTATGTATCTTTTTTCAAAAAAATTACCAACTCCACGAAAGGCTCATATTTTCAATCAAGAATTTTGGTTTTTTCGAAAGAAAATAGTATTAAAAATCCTTTCACATTATTGACAAGAATTAGAGATCGCCACAAATTGCATCATCATCATCATCAACAACATACTCAATCAATATCAATATCACCACTTTCTCACCACAAACACAAACGCCATTGACATCCAATCAGTAAGCTTGCATAATTCCAATTCTTATTTGTTAAGTTGTAATCTGGCTTTGTTACTGGTTCATCTTAGATTATTAGGTAGAATATCAATTCTGACTCTCATTGCACATTGGAAATTTGACTATTTTCCATCATCATTGTGGGTAGAATTTAACGGTGGAGTTGCTGTAAATTGTTGCAAATTGAAAATGTCTTCTCGATGGAGTGATGTATCCAGTGGTTCAAGAGTTTTGTGTATCACTTCGATGACAATGGATAATCCTGATCGCCGGTTTTGGAGCTGCCCACGATATCTTCAAGTACGTTGCATTGTTTAATAATATTATTTTTTAATTGTATTTTTGGAGTGGGGATTGCCACTTTTTCAGGTGGTACGAAGAGTTAGGAAGTTCTGGCGGAATTGGTTAGAACGAAGAGTTAGGAAGTTCCAAATAAGAATTTATGTTTCTCATAACGCATGATCCAACCGCCACCGAACCCAAAACAAGACAACATGCAGCGAAAAGAAGGCGATGGTTGAAACCTGAATTGTTGCCCAAACAGCACAAGCAAGAAGCACCCAATTTGACAGATAGAATTACGAACCTGCCCAAAGGAACAGCAACGAAAAAACTCACTCTGCTACGACTGGGAAAGATTAAGAAACTCAAGGGTTAGTAGAAACAATTCTTTTCTCTCAATTCCTTCACTCAAAATGTGCGTGAACTAAGTTTTGCTAAATTTCAATGTGTTCTATATTTAATATCTTGATATATTTATGTGTTCTAAAATGAAGTTCTGTGAGTGAAAATTTAAAGCTTAAAAATGGCACATTATCTTAAAAAAATGTATAGCTAGCAGCCTAACACATCAGCAATGACTAATTTCTTTCCTACATTACAGGCACTTCAGCTGATCCCAAGATTTAACGCTTATGTGGTTGGTTTGTATCCCCATTATATATATATAGCTTGTGTTATATTTCTTGTCACACCTCATATTTTTACTACTTTTTATTTAATTTGTTTTCAATTTCAATTTTCATGTTGTAATTTTGTTCCTCAATTCATTGTTTATTTCACCTTAAAATCACGGTTTACTAGACCAAAATTGAATTTGTATAATTTTGAATTATTGTTTTAGTTTACATTAAATTAAAAAAAATACATGCGCTCATTGAGTATAATACTATAATAAGTATAAAAAATTTGAATAAAAAATATGTGTAGCAAATGATATATCGTACAATAAGCAAAATGCCAAAACTTTATCTTGAGTTTGGCATGGTAATTCATGGCCAACTTAAATCACTAAACTAAAAGGTCAAATTAAACCTCCAAAATTGTGATCATAAACAATTATATTTATACAAACGGAATTGAAAATGAAAAACTGAAAATAAAACAAACCAATCAAAATTCAAAACATTACAAGAAAATCCCAGAATAGCGACGGAAAATATCAGTTGCTGAAGCTCTTATTTCTGTCGCTAAATCAATTAGCGACGGACTAGCGATGAAAAAATTCCGCAGCAAAGAGACGGGTCGCTAAATTGTTAGCGACCGAAAACGTGCCGTCGCTGGATATCAGCAAAGGACTAGCAACCAACATTTTCGTCGCTGATTTTTCATTTTTTAAATGATTTATGATTCTTCAGAGTCATTGTCGAAAATTTCAACATCTCCACCAAGTGTCTGCAACTAGAATACTAGAGGTATCCAACTCATCATCTTGAAATGGTACATCAATTGTGGAAGTCAGAGTGTGTTGTGGCATTTCTATGTATGTTCTTGCTTTGATTTTGCACACAACCCACCAATCACTCCTAGTTTTGTTCGTAGAAGTGTATGTACAAAAGAACACTTGAACGACTTGTTTTGCTAGGATGAATGGCTCATATTTTTGGTATCTCCGCTTACGATTTATAGAAACTAGATTATAATTGGAATGAATCATAGTTCCTAGTGGTGATGGATCAAACCATTCGCATTTGAACAAAATAGTTCTTTTCAAAGGTAGACTTGGATATTCGATTTCTACAATATCAACCAGACGTCCATACCAGTCATTTTCATTTGCACCAAACAAACTCCCTTTTATACACACTCCACTGTTCATGGTTGATCTATTTGGTCCATGCTGCACGTTATGAAATTTGCAGTCATTTACGTAATATCCATAAAAACGACGAGCAGTGCGTAATGGCTTTTTTGAGAGACTTAGCAAGTAAGAGTTGGATATGTTATTCGAAGGATCACGTACCTATAATAAAATAGATTTTGGATTTATTAAAAGACAAACTATATGTCAATAATTCACATACGTCATTCTGAAACTCACATATGCAGCGAACCAAGAGGTAAATTTGGTATCCAACATACCAATAATCTCCGAACTTGTACGATTTGGATAAAGAACCTTTATCTAATCAATAAACAAATTTGAAAACAATAATATTAAGTTAAATTTTGTATAAGTTACTATACTTTATCAAAACAAGTATATAAATAATTGAGACACTTAATCTATATGCGGTTCAACTTCAATGCAGTTTAATAAAACATACAATGATGCAACATTGTACTCTTCATCACTCAAGAAGGTTTGCCGCACCTTTCTAAATGGTTTTTTGGGATTTTTAAAAATTGATAGACAATCAGGATTGTCGTTTACCAACTCATCTCGGCCATCATAATTTCGAGGCACTTTTCTGTGTCTTATGGGTACATGATCTACAAAATAATATGAGCAAAACAGTTATGCTTCTTCCACTAAGTATACATTGCAAATTGATCCGTCAACTCGTGCTTTGCTACGCACATTTTTTTTCAACTTCCTCAAGTAACGTTCGAAAGGATATATCCACCGATACTGGATAGGATCAGCAATCCTAGCTTCGTCGGCTAAGTGGATAAGTAGATGCTCCCATTGAATTAAATAAACTTGGTGGAAGATGCGCTCAAGTTTACATAAGATTACAGGAATGTCTTCATGCAAGCGACACATATCATCCAACTTAATATTTGCAAAAGTCAAATCCCTAAAACAAGAACTCAATTCTGCTATGGCTTTCCAAACACTTTGTGGAAGAAGTTCATGAAATGCAATTAGGACTATTCGCTGCATGAAAACATGAGAATCGTGACTTTTCATTCCGAACACCTTCAATTTTCGCATGTCCACACATCTACTCATGTTGGAATCATACCCATCAGGAAACTTCAATTCTTTTATCCAATCACACAAGACATTCTTCTGAGCCTTGTCAAGCGTGTAACAAGCTTTTGGATACTTTCCTGTAATCTCATCACGCTTCAATTCAGGCCTAGAACAGTATAGGTGCAATTTCTTTGAATTTTGTTGTATCTTTTGTCTTTCTTGGAATATTCATTATCGTGTAGAATACATTATCGAAGACATTTTTCTCTATGTGCATCACATCCAAATTATGTCGAATCAGTAAAGATTTCCAATAAGGAAGATCCCAAAAAACGCTTTTCTTTTTCCATCCAAATCCAGCTTTTGAAATTGCAGCATTTGTTTCATAACTATCCAACTCAGTCACCTTTTTGAAGCCTAGCATCTCAACCTCATTCAAAATGTCAGCATTGTTCCTCATATGTGGAGGCTCAGAAGTGATGACCTTATTCTTGGTAAATGCTCTTTTATTTCTGCGAAATGGATGATCAAAGAACTTTCGATGATTATCAAACCATGATTGCTTACCACTGCATTGTAGTGTAAAAACATATGATTCAGTCATACAATGTGGACAAGCTAATCTTCCAGCTGTACTCCACCCTGAGAGCATAGAATATGTAGAAAAATCACTAATTGTCCAAAGTAGCGTTGCACGCATCTGAATACTTCTTCTAAGTGATGCATCATACATGCATCTACCCACTTCCCACAATTTCTTCAACTTCGAAATAAGTGGTTGCAAAAAGACATCCAATTTCTCTTTAGGATTTGTCAGCCCGGGTACTAAAACAGTCAGAAACATGTATTGTTCTTTCATACACATCCAAGGTGGAAGATTATAAGGTGTGAGTATAATAGACCATGAAGAATATTGTTATCCTGAGTAACCAAAAGGTTGAAAGCCATCAATGGAAAGCCCCAACCTAACATTACGAGGCTCCAATGCAAAATCACAGAACACTTGATTGAAATGCTTCCATGCAGGTGAATCAGACGGATGTCGCATAACCCCATCATCAACCGTCCCCAAATGCCATCTCATATCTTTTGCAGTTGCATTCGATGCGTACAACCTCTGCAGTCTAGGGGTAAGAGGAAAATAGTACATCCTTTTATAAGATTGTGGCTTCTTTTGCCCCCGACTCATATTCTTGAACCAACGATGACCACAAAACTTACAATCACGTAATTGACTGTCATCACCCCAAAATATTTTCGGAATGATAAGAAAAGACAACAGTTAAGGAAGAACCTATTAATGGGAAGTAAGTTTGTAACTCCCTTCACTTCTTCTATAATTGTTTGAGCCACACATGATTTTGACAACATCAAAAAGGCGGAAATTGTTAGGAATTAGAATATTTTGATGATGTCAGAAACCATGTCAGTAGTATAGAACTGATCTTAGAATGTATGTTGTATAAGTCTGAAATGTAATAGCATGGGTTCGTGGAGAGCTAAAGCTGAAATATTCAAGACTTATAGAAATTCAAAAGATCATGTTCAACTGTCACTGGACCACGGTTGTGCCATCCCAGCTGTGAGGCTCACAGTTGAGCTCCTCAGCTGAGAAAGGAATCCAGCTACATTTCACTTTAAACTGATAGCTGAGTTGAAAACAGATTGACTCCAGAGCTGACTTCCAAAAAGAAAGCCGACATCAGAGGAATCTCTCTTAGTCAAGTCAGAAGATCAGTCTAGTTATCTCTGGACAACTGAGACAAAAGAAGAATATTTAGAGCTAACTTTCGAAATATTTCCTGAAAAGATATTCTGACAACAGTTATTATCCAGCAGTCTATAGCCAAAAGCTGAAGGACCGGTTGATAAAGAACTAAAAAAGGCCTGTTGGAAGTACAACAACGGCTCTTTTTATCTGACAACAGATTTATCTACTCAACCTGTGCCTTCTCAATGGCTACTATTCAAATCTAACGAGTATAAATAGAGAAGTCAAAAGAAAAGAGAAGACTACTGAAACTCTACCGATTCTAAGTCATCTGATATCTATCTGCTCTCTCTTTCTCTTCAAAGCATCTAAAACTTTCTGAGTTCTAAACTCGAGACATCGAAGAACCTGAAGCTGTTTGTTAGTTAAAGGTTTCCGAGAACTTTTCTTCAGACTTTCGTCTAAGAAAGGATACCAACCAAAAGGTCTTTGTATGGCTTAAAAAAAGTCCTAGCCAGTGTTATTTGAAATTTAATGAGTTTATGGTTGAAATTGGATTAACTAGATCAAAGTATGACAATTGTGTGTATGTTAAAAATTGTTGATACACTTGTTGCGATATTTCTTCTCATTTATGTGGATGATATGCTCATTGCTAGCAAGAGTCTAGTTGAGGTGGAGAGGTTAAAATGAGATTTGAAAAATAAATTGATATGAAAGATTTGGGGCCTGCTAGAAGAATTCTGGGCATGAATATACATAGGGACAAAGTAAAGTGTCATTTGTGGTTGCAACAACACAACTATGTTCAGCAAGTGTTGAAGAAATTTAACATGCATGAGTCTAAAAGTGTATTTGTTCCTTTGCCTCAATATTTGAAATTTATTGCATCTGATAGTCCTTGTACTAATGAGGAAAGGTCTGAAATGACTAATATTCCATATGCATGCCATTGGTAACTTGATGTATGTCATGAGCTGTACCAGGCCAGATTTGGCTTATGCTATAAATGTTGTGAGCAGATTTATGGCAGATCCTGGTAAGAAACATTAGGATGGATTGAAGTATGTTTTCAGATACATTAAAGGGAATGCAGATGTTGGGTTGTTGTTCAGAAGAGATTCTAACGTGCAGTAGACTCCATTAGTTGGTTTTTCAGATGCAGATTTTGCTGTGAATACAAATACTAGAAGATTGCAATCTGGCTACATAATCACTTTATTTGGCTCGCCTGTGAGTTGGAAATCATCACTACAATCTGTTGTACCTTTGTCAACAACCGAAGCCGAATATATGGCTTTAACTGAAGCAGTGAAAGAAGCCATTTGGCTTAAAGGATCGTTGAATGATTTTGGCATTAAGCAGAAATCTGTGAATCTTTATTGTGATAACCAAAGCACGATTCACTTGGAAAGCATCTGATTTATCATGAGAGATCTAAGCACATAGATGTGCGTTTGCATTTTTTCAAGGATACAATTGGCAAAGGTGATGTGCAGATATTGAAGGTGTCAACTGAGGAGAACATTGCAGACATGCTAAACAAGGTACTCTCAAAAACCAAGTTTGAGTACTGTGCTCGGTTAGCAGGTCTTGAGCATTTCAATTAATGCTAATATTTTTTTAAAGGCCTTGTAGTGGGGCATGTCTGAGGGGAATCTTGAGAAGATGATATGAAGGAAGAATCATATGGATTTTAAGGATCAAGGTGGAGAATTGTGATATATTTTGCTCCATAAAATCAGTTGAAGTCAATTAAAGAGAAGAAGAATTGTTCCATCTAAAGCGTGATTTATCATCACATATGCGCCATTGTTAATAGTCGTTAGATCAAACGGACGGTTGGGATTGTGATCTGGATAACAGCACCTTAATGGCATTGGTTGTAACGTCTTTCTGAATCAGTTACTCGCGCTTTGTTTTTCTCTCATATAAATTCACAGGGATGATCTCTGGTCTATTGTATCATGTACTTCCGTTCAAAATCATCAAGAAACCTCAAGTTAACCCTCTGTGGACGTAGATCTTTACGATCGAACCACGTAAATCCTGAGTCTCTCAATTTAGTTTTTGTTCTTGTTTTCAATTTGTTCTTCCAATTCAATTTCGAATCTTCAACAAAAACTATTTTAACTTTTTATATTTTTAAACATATTATGGAAGATATTTTGTGAAGTTGGAACTTGTTGAGAGGTAGGAATTTCATTGAAATTTGGAGAAAATTGGGAATGCTGATAATATTGAGAGCTTTGAAATCTTGAGAATATTCGGATTCATCAATATATGAGGATGAAAATAAGATCCTAAATTTGAAAAATTTGGAGAACTAGACCATTATGGTTTTTGATGAAAATTTGGATAATTTGGTTGATTGGGATTCATGATAATGAAACTTTTTTTTTGGAGTGAACTAGTTGAAGAATGAGAATGAGAAAATTTTGTATTGTATGTGAAAATATATCAATATTAGGTTCTATTTAGAGAGAATTTTACAAATTTTGGTATTTTTTAATAATTATGTAAAATTTATATCATTTTATCCATATATCCAAAAAATATGTGGCACCCAATAAATGGGTGTCGCATGGCATGATAAAGTGGCTTATCTCATGCATGACCATTGGACAAAAATTGTCATGGTCACAAAATTATCTGGCATTTTTATTTTCTTTTATATTGAAATATGTATGACCATTAAAAAAATTCACCGTGAGGAGCCTTAGAAAAGAAAATTTTATATTGTATTTTTACAATTAATTTTTATTTTTATTTTTATTTTATAGTCATTTATAAGGAAAACTATTTTTAAGATGATACAATTCATAAAGCTGTTTGATTTCCTCCAATTAATCGTGGACATTTTCATTCGGTACATACTACATATGTGATGAAGAAAACTAAAGTACGATTGGTAAGGCAATTATTCTATCCGTAATGCAATTCTATCCTAACGAGTCAACGGTGTTAAAATCTTGGCTGATGTGGCAAATAAATATTATGTGACAACCATATCATCTCTTAATATATTATTTTTTATGTAATTCATATTTTTGCAAAATATGACCACATGAAATTCGTGATATTCACTTAATTTTTAGTCAAACTCATAATGATATACGGGGTGGGTAGTATAATTTTGGTTCTACCAAAACAGATAACCAAATATTTATGATAAGTTCTAACTTGTATATTTGTGATAATATGATGTTCTCATCCAACATGAATATTACAACGAAGACAAAATAAATAAATGATTTCCTTTTGACTAACCAAGATGATGTTATTAAAAAACTTTCTCTAATAATTTGTAAATTACGTAAAATAAATAAATTACTTTAGAATAATTAATGCAACATCCTTTTCCATGTATATGCATCACGGTTTTTTATCCTATCTTGAAATTCGAAACATCTCCTCTCAAATGTCAAAATGGATCTCAAAATAGGTTTTGCAAAAAATATGAGTTATAAAAATGAAAAATAATATATATAAAAAGATAAAACTTAAAAAAGTTAATGATAATAAATTAACGTGGCTGACACATAAGTATTCATAGCTAATGTGGCTGTCAAGTGTCATTAACAGTCACATCAAGCAAGATTTTTAACATTGTTAATTCGTTGGGATGGAATTACATTACGGAACACAGTTTGACATATGTATAATTGCATTACTAAAAAAGTTCGAAATAAAATTGCCTAAACGATCATACTTTGGGATAGAATTAAGAGTTTCTTTGTTATTAAACTTGGCCACAATTTAGAAAAGCTAGCAGAGTTTAGCGTCAGATGAAAAGCTAATGTTACTCCCTGGACATGAGATGTTGCGTGGTGTAAGAGAGACGAGTACTACGTTACTCAAGTTTGACTTATTTATTTTAAAGTAAAGCTTTAAGTTTTATCATTGAATATTCTGAGGTCATAAACTTAATTGAGCCTTGTACAAACTTTCTAGATTTAAAAATTATATTTACATAATAATTATTTTCTTTAAAAGATTATATTATTTTTTACCATGTTATGTTTACACGAATTGCAACCAGTTTTGTTTTAGTCCCATTCTATAAATAACTAAATTGAATACATTGGGCGATTCTGTCAATTGAGTAAAATATACTAGGCCATTAGTAAAGAGTAAATTATCCAATATAATTTATCATTGCGGACATACATGTAAGAACTTCCAGAAAAATTGGAGGTTGGTGTCTGGCATGTGCCCATCTTGCAATTAATTAAAAATTCGCTTGTTTTGGAAAAATATTCCAATTTTTGAACCATACAGATTTCGTCATCGTTAGTTTTAGAGAGATCTAAATTCAATTTTGTCTTAATCTAAGTATTATTTATTCAGGTGAAACTTGAAAGGCCTTAGATTTCAAGGGGCTAGGATTTCAACGCAAATGATATTCTGTACAAAAACAAAAATACCAGACCTTTGTCTTGAGTTTGACAGGTGTTGTGAAATATTGGATGGAGGACTAAGATATGAGATAAGAAATACTGATTGAAACTTGAAATACAATAAGCAACACAAAGAATTATAGTGGTTCCCAATAATAAAGATTGGTACATCCACTCTGCAAAGCTCCGGCGAGTATATTTCTATAGAATGAAGAAGAAGATATAGAGCAGCCTCACAAATCTAATATATATACTATCTTAGCTCACGCACAAAATGTATGACACCATCTCTCACACACACCAAACAAGAGATACATCACAGATATAGCGTGAATGTGGGCCCACAATCTAAAAATCATATGATGCCACTTGGATCGTCCAGCTGGAACAGAGAGATGCAACATTCAGCTGACTTGCTCATCACGACTTATGCAGCAAGAACAAGATAGATAAACTACTAGATTTGAGGCTAATATCCCACAATTCTCCACCTGAGCCCTGCAAACTCCAAACACTCAAGCATCCAACAATCGAATAAGTTCCAAACAATGTTGGAACTTATCCCTAGTAACTGGTTTGGTAATCATATCACTTGGATTTTCTGAAGTGTGAACTTTTTGGACAACCACCTTGCATTCAGCTATAACAGATCTGATAAAATGAAACTTGATGTCAATGTGTTTTGTCCTTTCGTGGTGAACAGCATTCTTAGCAAGTTGTAATGCTCCTTGATTATCACAAAACACAAAAATAACTTTTTGTTGCAGATTCGGCTCAGGATGAAACTATGAAGCCACAGTCTTTTAATTGCTTATGTAAAAGCCATGTATTCTGCCTCAGTTGAGGATAATGCCACAATCTTCTGGAAATTTGCCTTCCAACTGATGGTTGTTCCAAAAGCAGTAAATACAAGACCTGTAATGGATTTTCTTGTATCAATACATCCTGCAAAATCTGAGTCGACATATCCCTCAACTGCACTCAGTTGATCATAGTTAGAAGCTCTGTAAATTAATCTTTTAGTTAGAGTGCCTTGAACATATCTGAGAATTCATTTTAAAGCAAACCAATGCTCTTTCCTGGGCCTTGACATAAACCGACTAACCATACTTACATAATAGGTCTGGTCTGGTCTGGTGCACACCATGGCAATCATTAAAGACCCTACAACATTTGAATAAGGAATATTTGCCATGAACATCTCCTCTTCTGCTGTCATCTGTCCTTCTGCACTCAACTTGAATTGAGCAGTCAAAGGAGTTAGAACAGGTTTAGCTCCTTGCATACCGAACCTTGTTCAAATATCCTTCCTCAGAGAACTTCAATTCACCTCTACTCTATTTCGACTGATTTCCATCCCTAGGATTTTCTTGGCTGGACCTAAGTCTTCATCTCAAATTCTGAGCTCAAAGCTTCTGCTAACTTCTTGATTTCCACTTTATCTTTACATGCTATAAGCATGTCATCTACATAAAGTAACAAATAGATTTGATTACCATCGTCATTTGTTTTAAAGTAGACACAGGGATCATAGCTACTTGCTTTAAAACCTTGACTTGTCATAAACGCATCAAATCTTTTGTTCCACTGTCTTGGTGATTGTTTCAATCCATATAATAATCTTTGCAGCAAGCATACTTTATCTTGTTTACCTTCAATCTCAAACCCTTCTAGTTGCATCATATATATTTCCTCTTCTTGTTCACCATGCAGAAAAGCTGTTTTTACGTCCATTTGTTCCATTTCAAGATCATAATAAGCTACCAAGGACAAGAGCAATCTGGTGGATCTTTGCTTGACTACTGGTGCAAATACTTTAGTGTAGTCGACACCTTCTTCTTGAGTAAAACCTAGGGATGTCAATCAGGCCAATCCGTCGGGTTGCGGACTATTTTGGTTCGGGTGAGTTCGGGTTGCAATTTTTTTCCGATTGAACCTAACCCAACCCGTCGGTTTTCGGGCTAACCCATCAGGCTAATGAGCTAAGAAATTTACGTTATATAGTCAATTAATAAATATCTTGTCAATACCTAAAATAAATAAAATAAAAATATAAAAATATTTTACAAGCATAATAAATGTCAATAATATTTGCATACAATAAAATATTAAATCATATTTTATTAAAAAAATAAGAAACATAAAAGTCAAAATACATTATTGATTAGAAATCTAAGTAATCGAAATAAATTTTAACAACATTCAAATTTTTTTCTCCCATCATTATTTTCATCTTTATTATATTCAACATTTGTAATAAAAAAAAATTATAACATTAGCTATAATAAAAATTGATAACTTAAATATAATTGAAAAATTTTATAATATTATCATCAAGATATCCATGTAACCAGTTATGATGTACAAATAAGAGTTTGTATTTGTTTTAAAGGAGCCTATTTTGTTTGTATGCGAAACATGATCCTCAACAGTAAATTTAGACTATAAAATAATGCTTAAATGTAGCAAATACTACACATTTTAGATCAAACCATTCATTATATATTTACAAATTAATCATTCAAATTAATATATTCATAATATATTTATATAGTACATGAATTAGGAAATAAAAAATAAAGAATTTAATTTTTTAAGAAAAGGTTCGGGCCAACGTGCCAACCCGTCGGTTTTGGGCTAAATTGACATCCTTAGTAAAACCTCTAGCTACAAGCTTTGCTTTATATCTGACCCCAGCCAGCTCTTCTTTTCTTTTAAAAATCCATCTGCAGCTCACAATTCTTTTGTTCTTTGGCCTCTGAACAAGTATCCATGTGTGATTCTTGAGTAAAGACTCTATCTCTTCCTTCATAGCAGTCAACCACCTCAACCAATACTTGCTTATCTTTGCTGCAGCAAAATTCTGAGGATCATCACACTCTAATTCTTCAGCCACAATCAGAGCAAAAGCAATACCTGCAAAAACAAACCTTACAGGAGCTTTGCCTTGTCTTCTTGCTCTGTCTCTAGTTAAATGATACTCTCTCAAGTCTTCTGCAACCAACTCTTCATTATTTGGAATTTGTTGTGATGTCTCATCTATTTCTTCATGAGCCACATCGTCTGAACCTTCATTTCTCTCCACCTCAGAGTGTAACTCATTTTCAGTTATCAACTCAATATCACCTGATGTCATTTGTTCAGTAGGTGAACACAGATTCCCAACATGTTGCTCATCAAACTTAACATCCCTACTGACAATACACTTCCTTATTCCCGGTTCTAAACACCATAGTTTATAACCTTTGATACCATCTGGATATCCAATAAGGATACATTTGAGAGCTCTTTTGTCCAATTTATCACCCTTAACATGGGCATAAGCAATGCACCCAAATACTTTTAAATGACTAAGATTTGGAGCCTTTCCAGACCACAACTCTTCTTGAGTCTTGAAGTTTAGAGCAGTAGATAAGCATCGATTTATGAGATAAGCAGCAGTTGTGATTGCTTCTACTCAGAAAACCTTAGGTAGATTAGCACAAAGCAACATACATCTAGTCCTCTCCAACAAAGTTCTATTAAACCTCTCTGCTAAGCCATTCTGTTGTGGACTGCCTGCTACTGATCTCTGTCTCAAAATCCCCTCATGCTTACAGAAATCACTAATTCTTTTGAGCGAAATTCAAGGTCGTTGTCAGTTCTTAATATCTTGACTTTATTCCCTGCTTGTTTCTCCACCAGAGTCTTCCAAATCTTAAAAGCTTCAAAAACATCAAATTTAGCTTTCAACCCAGATATCCAGATTTTCCTGGAATAATCATCTATGAAAGAACCAAAATATCTAGCTCCTGAATGAGATCCAGTTCTAGAAGGTCCCCAAAGATCAGAATGAACAAGCTCAAGAACTCTTTTAGATTTATAAGCATTAGAATTAAATTTGACTCTATAAGATTTACCATAGACACATGTTTCACAGAACTCCAACTCTTAAATCTGATCACCCTGAAGTAATTTTTGCCTAGACAGCTCTTGAAGGCCTCTTTCACTAACATGACCGAGTCTTTCATGCCACAGACTTGCCTTATCAACAGCAACAGCAACAGCAGACACCACACCAATCACTGTGCTTCTTGTCAGTGAGTTTATCCCATGTTTTCTGACCCCCTTCATAATGGTCATGGAACCTCTATTAATCTTCAAGGTTCCAAACTCTAACTTCACTTGATAACCAAGTTCATCAAGCATACCAATGAAGTTTAAATTTCTTTTTAGCTCTGGAACATATCTCACTTTATGTAGGATCCTTTCTATACCATCAAACATTTTTATACGAACTGAACCTTCTCTTAACACTTTGCATGACTTGTTGTTTCCCAACCAAACACTTCCATAATTTGTATCTTGATAACCCTCAAGCCAGGATCTATTAGGAGTCATGTGAAATGTACAACCTGAGTCTAGTATCCACTCTTTATCAGCATCCACACTAGACACAACAAGCACCTCTGAAGACTCATAACCTTCCTCGGTAATGACTACATCAGCTCTTTCTACATCAGACTTATTTTTCAGCCTATCAGGACACATTCTCCTTATGTGTCCTTCTTTGTGACAATAATAACATTTCACTTTTCGCCTAGAACGCGATCTGGACTTGAACTTCTTTTTCTGAAAATCTCTCTTATCAGATCTTCCTCTCACCATCAAAATCTCAGGATGAATAGCTTGTCTTTCTTCATTTTTTTCCGTTCAATTCCTTTAAACTTAAAGCTGCTTGTACCTCATCCAGAGTTAGAGATTCTCTCTCATATAATAATGTATCCTTGAAATTGGCATAAGTCTTAGGCAAAGCACTCAATAACAACAGAGCTTGATCTTCATCCTCAATCTTAGCATCAATATTTTCTAGATCGAGTATTAACTTGCTCAACAGATCAAGTTGTTCTTCAATGGTTTTCTCCTCTACCATTTTAAATGAGTATAAAGCTTGCTTCAAATATAACCTATTCACCAACGACTTAATCATATACAAAGTCTCAAGTTTCGAATAAATACCTACAGCAGTACTTTCACGTGAAACCTTTCGCAGCACCTTATCGCCGAGACTCAGAATCATCGCACTATCCACTCTATCCATTACCTCATTATTATGTTGCTCATTCAGATTTGTAGGTAATCCAGTCTCTCCATCCAACGCTTCAGCTAGCCCTTGCTGAACTAGCAACGCTCGCATTTTGAGACGCCATAACCCGAAATGATTAGAACCAGTAAACCGTTCTATCTCAAACTTTGCCGATCACATGCTTCACTCCACGCTCACCGCACCAATTGTTGTGAAATATTGGATGGAGGACTAAGATATGAGATAAGAAATACTGATTGAAACTCAAAACATAATAAGCAACATAAGGAATTATAGTGGTTCCCAATCATAAAGATTGGTACGTCCACTATGCAAATCTCCGGCGAATAAATTTCTATGGAATGAAGAAGAAGATATACAGCAGCCTCACAAATCTAATATATTTACTATCGTAGTTCACGCACAAAATGCATGACACCATCTCTCACACCTACTCCACTCTAAAACACCAAACAAGAGATACATAACAGATATAATCTGAATGTGGGCCCACAATCTAACAATCATATGATGCCACTTGGATCATCCAGCTGGAACAGAGAGATACAACATTCAGCTGACTTGCGCATCACGACTTATGCAACAAGAACAAGATAGATAAACTACTGGATTTGAGGCTAATATCCCACAACAGGCATGTTAATGGCGAAGTTACTCACTAAAGTAAAAGTTTAAATTAAACCTCCAAAATTGAGATTATAAGCCATCATATGTAAACAACTTGGAAATATGTGTATATATATATATAGGGGTGAATTCACATGAGAACACCCCTTAGCATGAGATATGAGAACAAATCACCACCATCCAATTACAAAACCTGCGGCCGAGATTTCAATATTTTTATGATCTTTTGTTTGCATATGTTATAGATATATGTTGCATATGTGGGGTATATGTGTTAATTTACTGTAGAATTTAAGGAATCTTTTTTTGCAGGCGGAAATCATGGAATAGGTATCTAC
>AYJT01064059.1:0-18000 GCA_001278415.1 Ocimum tenuiflorum | reverse complement strand
AAAAAAAAAAACTAATTGAGAAGTGAAAAGATAGATCGTAAAAATGAACATTATTCTTATTGAGAGTTAATAATTATTTAAAGATTTAGTTAATTTCGGTTACATAACAATGACATGAAATTTATTATTTGCTTTTGTAACTGGTAATCCGTCAAACTCGTTAGACACTCTAACATAAGTTTTTCCTTGATGTTAGCATTGCATGCATGACATTTAGTTTATAAAAAGTTATAGATGCATAAGAAACCAACCAACCTGTGGGATCTGCTACTTCTTTCATTCATGGCAGTGGAGCTTTTAGCTCTATTTTGTAGCCCAATATCCATGAGTTTCACTACATCTTCTGGTGAGTTCACTGGCTGAGTGCATGCATCTGGCACCGCCAACCCATTTGGTTGTGAGCTTGTCATTATCCCAAGTGTGTGCAAATTAAGGATGGAACCCAACTATTTATTTTTATGCACCTACTAACCATATATATTAGGCCAAACCTATTTCAAAATTTTTAATTATATAATACATTATCCCAGCTTTCGATTGCATGACAAACTATATGGTCTCCAAGGATGAAGAATCTGACTGTGCACTGTTGAACTTCCATGTCACCAATTTAGTGCTACAATTAAAAGCTGAGCACCGTCAGTTTTCTGTCGCTAGAGAAAACAGCTCGTCATATAATTGAATAAAACCCACGTAGTTTGTCATGCATTTGAGGGTTTGGCCATATGTATTATATCGATCCAAGACCAGAACGATTAAGAGAAGAAAGGAGACGTGAAAGGATATTTTTTTTGGCCATCAGATGAGAGCAAATCGCGGACTTGCTCGTTGTATATTTCAACCATCTGAACAGAGATTTCGTATTGATAGATGCTGGCCCTGCTTTGTGTGATCTTGAAAAGATCGTTTAGAGCTCGATAGTTGACTCCCCATTCCTCTTCACTGGCTCCATCAGGGCCAATCTGACCATGTATATGCAAATATTTTGAAGGAATTAATGCGAAATATACTTGTACGCATGTATGACTAGTCTGGTTTCTCACTCACCATTGTATATGTCTTCCCAGAACCAGTCTGACCATATGCAAATATGCATACGTTGTATCCATCCAGAACAGATTGTATCAATGGTTGTGTATCAGCAAAAACTCGAGCTGCATGCATTTCAAGCTTCTAGGTGAGCAACATTAACATTAAATTGTGCTTTTGGTCCCATATGATACAATCTCATTTCATTTTGGTCTCAATCCTTGCATTTTTTGTTCACCGTTTAACTTTGTGCACATTTAGTTTCAAAAGAACTTGCATTTGCCGTACCAGTTATGTAATTCATTCAATACAAGATAATTCACATATTGAGAGTGAACTTATGTTGAGGTACAATAAACTTTTTGGGAGTAAAAGTGCAAAAGATCATTGATAATGAGACACATCGATATGTGTCATGTGGAACATAAAAGTGCAGTTATGGGGACTAAATCAATATGATCATTGATAAAAGTGCAGTTATTGAGACCAAATTGATATGAGATTGTGTCAGGTGGAACATAAAATGCAATTTACTCGTAAGTCGTCAAGAGATGAGCATGGGGCAAAACCTTGAGTTGATGCAGGGCCGTACACTTGATCAAATTTAAATGAACGTCGCCCTTCTTTCCCTGGTTTATTGGGATTTGCAACTATTAGCTCACCATTTTCACCAATGTGTTCAATGATTGATTGTTTCCCTTTCTGCCCCCGAAGAAATGGCCTTATCCGGCAGTACACCCTTATATTTCCTAGTTAAACCAAAAACAACTATTAGCAACAACGAGTATAATTTGCATGTATTTCGGGTTGCTTTAGATATAGTTTCGGTTATAAATCATGCAAATGCATGCTGCTATTGGAAGATAGTGCACGATTATGTTTCCTTGATAATGTTTCTTTATTAGTGTTAGATTTTATTTCCTTTGTCATGGTTGGTCCTGTTTGCTTATTATGGTCAAATAATTAGGGCAGTTAAGGTAAAGTGTCATACACGCGCTGCGTCCCTTCATGACTTGAACTAGGGTTTCAAACTTTTCTATGTAAATGAGTCGTCTAGGTTGAATTAGAGCATCGAGAGTTATAGAGGAATTTGGGTCACCGCCGCTGTTTTGGCCCCGAGAGAGGATTATCTCTCAATTTCAATTTTATCATTCAGTTTTAATAAAGTTACGTTTGCGCCACCTTACCTCTATTTTGATCGTTTTTACAGGTTTAGGATGAATAGATGTATAAAGTAGAGGAGAATCGGTGCAAAGACAAGTGAAAAAAAAAATGAAGAAATTGGAGGATTGTAGAAAAATTCATTCAAGTACCTTTTAGTTCCTGCAACTCGTTGTGCAGCTTTCGATTTTCAGCAAGGAGTGGATAGTAGTTCTGCGCTGCAGTGCCCAGAACCTGGACTTTAGCACCTGTTTTATAACATGTTACATTTCTTTATATACTTATCACATACTGAAAATAAATATTAAAATGCATCTCAAAAAAAAAAAAATTAATTTACCTAAGATACTGAATTCTTGTATATAGCTTTTCTCTGTTTTTCCAATTTCTTGCTGGATTGATTGAGATGCAAATTTCAGTTCCTGGACAGATAATCCACTCATATATGAGAGATATGGGAGAACTTAGTTATAATATATATGTAATGACAAGATTTGAGGAGAAGCATATGACTGGATTGCATTTCTGATCCCAAAAATTTTCTTTTTAATTGATTCGAAAAATTGCTCGTTTCAGTTAAAAAATCAATGAATCACTGACCCGATGCACTTGTTCATTTTTTTATATATTTGACTCATACCGATGTAAATGATTAATAGAATATCAAAATAGTTTCTAGACTCAAGTTGCATAAACATTTTGATAGAAAATTTATTGATGGGACAAAAAATGCAATTTACTTAAAACATACTCGTAGAGCACCAAGCTGAAATTCTGTGAATATATGGTAAAGCTGTTCTTTCTTCTTCCATTTTTCAGATTTCGATTTCGATGATGCCTCGAGCTCCTTCACTCTGTTCCTCGATTCGTTAAGCGAGCTTTGAGCTTCCTTCAATCCATTCTCAAGCTCTTCAGCTTTAGATTTGATGGCCTCAAGCTCCTTCAGTCTCTCTGTCAATGAGTTTTCAGCTTCCCTTAACCTCTTCTCAACCTCTTGTTGAGTGCTCTGAGCTTCACTCTTCATCGACTCGAGTTCATTCACTCTCGATTTCGACTCTGACATCGACCTCTTAGCTTCCTTCAAACTATCCTCAAGCTTCCGTCTACTGCTTTGAGCTTCATTGTTCATAGCCTCGAGCTCTTCTACCCTGGCTTTCGACTTTGTTAGCGAGCTTATCACTTCTTCCAGCTTATGTTGGAGCTCATCTTTACTGCCTCCAGCTGCAGCTTTCGCCGCCTCTAGCTCCTCCACTCTGGATTTCAACTCTTTAACCGAGCTCAGAGCTTCCTTCAGCTTCTCCTCGAGCTCCTGTTGCCTGTTTTCAGCTTTAGTTTTCATTTCGTCAAGCTCCTTTACCCTAGCTTTCGACTCTGCTAGCAAGCCTTCTGCTTCTTTCAACCTGTTCTTGAGTTGTTGATCATCACCGCCTAATTCGGATTTCGTGTTTGCCTCGAGCTCTTTTATTCTATCTCTTGATTCTGTTAACAAGTTTTGTGTTTCTTTCAACTTTTCCTGGTACTCTTCTTGATTGCACCCTGGTTCGGTTCTAATTTCCTCGAGCTCCTTCGCTCTGGTTCTAGATTCTTCTAGTAAGCGTAGAGTTTCGTTCAACCTCTTCTCGAGCTCTTCTTTGCCTCTTCCAACATCGGCTTTTGTTGCCTCGAGATCCTTCACTCGAGCTCTCGACTCTGTTAGCAATCTGAGTGTCTCCTTCAGTCTACTCTCGAGCTCTTGTTGAGCGCCTCTGGCTTCAGTTTTGATCACCTTTTCGAGCTCTTTTCCTCTGGCTTTCGACTCTGATTGCATGCTCGGTGATTTTGTTAATCTTTCGACATCTTTAGGTTTCATCGCCTCGAGCTCCTTTATTTTGGCTCTTGACTCTGAGAGCAAGAATAGTGCCTCCTGCAGCCTATCTTGCAGCTCTTGAGCTTCGTTGTTCGCGTTTTGTTGACCGGTTGTTTGCAGTTCTTGCCTCACATTTGCATTCCTTTCTTGCTTCAAACTCTCCAACTCTTGATTTAATTCAATTTGATCTCTTAGCTCTTGCTTCAGATTCTCTAATTCTTGATTCAGATGTTCTTTCTCTTTGATGAGTTTCAATGTGTCATAGTCCTCCACTCTTGGTTTATCTTCCACATTCTGCAGTTATATTAGGTAAGAACTAAGATAAGAAGATGCTCTTGTAACAAACAAATCAACTTCAACTTTTGTAAATGCTTTAGGATGGGTGGTTTGTAGGGCTGTATATAAGCAAAGCTACTCATGAACTACTCAGCTATTGACTCGAGAAAAACTACTCATCTGAATCTCGATCGTTTAGTAAATGAACTGAGCTCGAGCCTCCAATCAAGTTTTCTTTAAAGCTCGAGCTCAAATGCTATTGTTTGTCCCACTGTATTGGTGAAAGAATGTTCTTCCACTATGTAAATGCTATAAAATTGCATCAAGCTTGACTCGATCTAGAGTCGAGTTTTGATACTTGTCTATTTTTCATGAATCAAGCTCGATCATTTTGCTATTCCATTCAACTCAGTTTGTTTACTAAAGTTGAAAGCAATATACGGATGAATCCGAGCTCAAACAGAGCTAGATCTTAAAAAACAAAATTTTAATTGAGGTGGAGCATCTCACTAATCGGCTCAGCTTGGCCCGATTACACCCTGAGTACCGGTTTCTTGTGGTGCAATTCATCAACTTGTAAGGAGAATTTCTTGGACTAATACTTGTTGTTGAAGGAGGAATGGAGCAATCAAAAATCATACCTTAAACTGCATGAGCTGATTCATGACGATCTGCAAAGAGGAAATATTTGAGTGGTTGATGAATGGGAGAGAAGACGTAGAGGGGAATGGGAAGGAGGTTGGTTCTATACCTGTGTCTCTTCACTATTCCCCTTTGCAAGGGCTTCGAGCACTCGAATTCTCGACTGGTACTTCTCTTCGCGTGCTTTGGAAATATTGTTTTGCTGACAACACACACAAACACATCAGAATAAATAGAAGGCACAATCTGCAAGAATAATATATACAATAAGAGATCGATTATATACCGTCCTCAAGTGTTCTGCTTGAGTGCATATTCGCCGCTCGATCTCCTGCACAACTTTCCTCAGCAGGCAAGCAACACGCTGAAGATGAAGCGAGTTAGATATGGAAATCGATCGCGAATTATGTCGGATTTTAGTATCATCACGTACATAAGGTATTGCTCCGCTCTTCATCTCCACGCTTTCGTCGAGAATGCCATTCACAACACTTAGCAGTGATTGTGTGGGAGCATTCTGCAACAACAAGAAGAAGAATTACAAGACAAGGAAGATATTTGTCTTCAAGATTGGGACAACTTACATCCAAGCTGTTGGATTTCATCATCTCTGAGATTTTTGCAGCAGGCAGATCTGTGTAAGACCCTTGCTTATGTTGGAAAACTTCATGAAACTTGTGCCCAGCATGACTTAAAACTGCAGCTGATGTAAAACCAGATAAAATCAGTGGATTCATGAGTAAATTGCATTTTTAGTCGGAGTCCCGTTTTATTTTGGTCCCAATAATTGCACTTTTAGTCCCACCGTTAAAGATTTTTTTGCACATTTAGTTTCAAAAAACTTGTATTTGCGTTAGCAATTATGTAATTCATTCACACTAAGATAAGTCATGTATAATATAGTATCAAGAGCAGGAGCGACCCAGAGTTTGAAGCTCATGATATCGAGTGTGTGTGCACAGACAGACGATAGAATTACCTTAAAAGCTAAATGCTCTAATTAAAAAATCACAAAAGATTAACCATCATTTTAATATTTTTTATTCAAAGTGAACCCAAAGAATTTGTCTTCCTTCCAAGATTAAAATCTTTCTTCTTCCCATCTTCATTTTTTGTTGTTTTTCATTGGTATCAACTCAAAGAAGAAAAATACATAATCAAATGCATGTCTACACCTATGAATTTTCAGCTTATCATGGGGGCAATCGTATTCGTGTGGTCCAGTGGCGGAACCAGAAATAATTTTTAGGGGGGTTGGGGGATTTCGTTATATTTCACATAGAAAACTTTCACACAATAAAAAACCATATTAGCAATACAGATAATATATTAATATTAATTTAAAGCAATACAGATAATATGTTTAATATATTAATATTAATTTAAATAAAATAAAGTATAGCAATAAAAAATCATTCGAAAAAAGAAGAGTCATCGAGTTGATCTCTACAAGTTTTTTTTAAATAACTCCCACATATATAAAAATATTCAAAAAAATTGATACATAGTACAAAATATAAAAATTTGCAAAAAAATAATATATAATACAAATCAATTAAAATTTACGTCCGCAGCTTATACGTCACATCTAATATAAACTTAACATAAATTTACAACAAATATAAGTACTAAATTTTGAATATTTGATTGCAAGATATTGAATATTTAAATATTGATTACAAATAAAAAATTAAAGATTATGAATTAAAATTCATTGATTTATTTCTTAATTTATTCTTAAAAAATTAATTTTGTAGGAAGAGGGGTGGAGTAAGCCCCCCCGGTTTCGCCAATGGTGGCGTCAGCCGAACCCGGCTGGCCCCACATAGGTCCACTTCTGATTGTATATGAAATTTTTTGGGAATAGGACTAATGAGACAAAAATGTGAGTATCGGACTAAAAATGCTACTACTGGTTCCAAAATGAAATGGAACCGAAACCGAAAATGCAATTCAGTCATGGATTGAATGTGTGCAAGAATATTTGGAAGCAAAACCTGTCATATTGGGACTGCGGTATCCATGAGGAGACTTCGTGGGGTCCGGCAATAACTTCCTCCTGTCTTCTCCAAAGGGCGGAGAAGACAGCATCCGGCATCTTTCTTCTTTTGGAGTCGTGTTCACACTCCCCATGCGCTCGCCTATCATCTTCCATCCCGGACTAGCATCACTTCTGCCAGATCTCCCCACGAAATGTGCTCTCAGCGTCCAAAGGCAGTCCAACACAGCTTTCATGGATCCCTACATAGTAATAGAGAACTAAAGCATCAACAACACACCAAACACTCAGTGCATTGAATTTTCTTGCCTGTTCAAGATCAGCCAGCTGAAACCTTGGCAGCCCCATTTCATCCATTGCCGACAGAAATCTCTCAACATGTTCAACACGTGATTGACGAACGCCAATCTAGGAAGAAAAGAAACACAATCAAGGAAGAACAAGTTGTTTTCATTTCCTACTCCTCAAACAAATTCCAGATTAATCAACCTCAGGGATAGAGCCAGGTTTTAGCCTGTTCAGAATTCGACACAGAGCAGATCCATCAACCAGGAGAGCGCGTATTTGTTCGTCTGAAGCGTTTGGTGGCAGACGTAGGTCGGGAAGAAGGCCGTTTAACCATTCTAACAAAGTTGTCTGATGTTTAGCTGTGGAATGAAACAAAACAAAGGTAATATACATGTCTCATTGTACAATGATGCAAGAATATGTATTGTTTGTATCATTATTATTATTATTATCCTCACGATTGTCGCTTGAAAATGGCTGGAAAACCTCACTCCTGCCGGAGATTGAGCTGTTGTATCTAGAATAGTCTTTAACATTCCGGTCCATAGAGGAAACTGCGACGACAAACAGAAACGAACACATAACTGACTCAAGCTTAGCATTACAAGCAAGGGGATCAATGTAAGAACAAAGATTTATGATTCGAAATCACAACTGAATAAGATCAAATCATTCTGCATTCAAGAATTCTTTGTAATGGGCACCCCTTGGACCCAACATCCAGTGGCGGAATCAGAAATTATTTTTAGGGGGAGCTTCATTATACATCACAAAAAAATTCCACGAACTAAGAAGAAAAATCATCCAATCCATCTCTACAAGGTCTTTTCAAATAATTTTAAGAAAAATCATCCAATCCATCTCTACAAGGTCTTTTAAAATAATTTTACACATTCTACATATATAAAAATATTCAAAAGAAATAATACAAATGATCAAACATTAGATTTACCAAGCAATCCTGCTACTTATACTGTAATATAATAGATAAATAAAATGAGCCATCATTAAATGTATTAAAATCCTTTTTTTCATTTAATTTCTTTTAAATGCATTGTCTTCTTCTATAATTGAAAATTAAATGTAATCCACCATAACCAAAGAAAAAGAGAATTATTTTCGAAAAACCTAGCAACATTGGTAAAAATTCTAATTTTTAATTGGAGGTGGGGGGCAGCGGCTGGAGTCCCCCAAAGCCCCCCTGCTGGTTCCCCCAGTGCCAAAATCTATGAGTCAGTCACTACCATTACATGAAAAGAAAGTTGGAGGATTCAAATCATTTTTACTCTTGATCTTGGGTCATTGATTACACTATTTTTATCCCTGTTGAGAAGGGCGGACTCATAATTTAAACATCGTGGGGTCAGGCCATAAATCGATGAAAAATAGGTGATTGCAGCTATGTGATGGAAGTAGACAGTCGACAATGAAATGGGGATTCACGATATATGAAAAGCCAAATTCAAGATGTTGCGAGCAGCACTTGTTTTCTAAAGTAAAAATGCGGATGTTTTGTTTATACTAAAGGAGAATATTTATTACAACCTAAAATAATAAAAGTTGTTAAAACTCCTGTGAGATGGGATCTCTCCCTACACAGATTTTACCTATTCAAGAATACCCTACAATATAAAAAATTAAAAAAATCTTGTGGGATTGGGTCCACCGGTGCCGTTCCTGAGGTGTTTTCTCACTCTTGAGCTTTGCTTACTATCACGTGTAATTGCCTCTGGGCACCCTCTTTTATTTATAGAATCTCCTTTCCGAGTAGTGGATATCAAGGGAGGGGAAAAATTATGTTGCCTTGTGAATCAACTACAATAAGGAAGGAAGACGTGTGTGTGTTTTTATGTGCTTTTTAGTACTATCGAGTACTTTAACCAATAGGCTCTCGGGTGGGGTCTAAGTACCTAGCTAGTTTCTAGGCAACCAACTTGTTTTCTTGTTCACATTTCGAATAGACAAACATTACATCCCACTCAGTAACAAAACGAGTACCAAAAAGAAACTTCCGAAATCCTTCATATTCCAAAATTCTCTCTTTTTCAGACAGATAAAAATACTTGGAAATGCAATAATGGAACTAACTTTGAACACCATGATCGTTCTTTCCCATTCACAAAGCAAATACAAAAATTTTGTGAATGAATTCTAGTGGAACCACTAACCTGACCGAACATTTTCTGAAGCAAGATTGGCGAGGATGATAATAAGAAACCAAAAAAAGCATTAAATCAATAAAGAATTAATGAAGATGAAAAAAAAAACATACCAAATTTTCTTGGGTTTTTTCACATTTGATGGCCGAAGGAACCTGCAGAACAAATTGTGCAACCCTAAATCACAAAATTGAATTCAGATTCAAAAAATACAAGAATGAAACACACAAAAAAAAAAAAAAAACCCTGATATTATTTAATTTACAAAACTCAGAACCATCACAACGAAAATAACAATATAACGTTTTTTACACATGCGAATCCCAAAAATCATGCAAACCCTGATTCTTTTTCATGCAATTTCCATAAACAAGCCTACGTATAAATTTTGGGGAAATACGAATGAGGTAATGAAAACATGTTTTTTTTCAAGAAATGTGGGATTAATTAGGTATTACTTATGTCAACACAAACCAACCTGAAAGCTGCAAGCAAATTATGGACATACATAGATTTATGCATGTTGTACTATATACATTCCAGAAGAAATACTTTAACATTTTTTTTAATAATTTTTACGGAAATCTTGATCTGGATATTGTCGGTTTTTTTTTTCGAGCAATGGGTATTGTCGTTTTAGTGCTGAAGTCATTTGTGAATTGTCTGTTGGGATTCTACCTGTCGGTTTTCCGTCAACTTAGGGAGGGGGTTCTTCTCCTATTGATTTTATTGTTATAAATTAATTTTATTAGTTGGAAAAAGAAAATAATCGAATTCCCTCTCATGTCACGCTCATATCGACAAATATATCAAAGTACAATAGTCATTAAAATTATATTTCTATCGTTTTTTTTTTAAATCACATATCCACACTATTTTTTATTTTTTTATTTACTATTTATTTATATTATAATATATTTTTTTACGATAAGTTATAACACATTGTTCAATAAAATTACTATGTATCATTTTCCTCTAAAAGAATTACATTTTCATCAATTTTATTTTTTCTTTTAGATTTATTTTTATACCATTTTTTTAAACAAATATAAACATACTTTGATTTTTATTATTTAAGTTGAGTTCATTTTACTCAAATTCTATTTATGCTACTTTACTCATTATATTTATGTATAATTATGTTGATAATATTGATGGAAAAAATTAAATATATTTATATTCGATTATAACTTAAAATTATTTTTACTTATCATATCTTAAAATGAATAATTATGTTGGACCACGTAATTTGCGGACGTAAAACTAGTATGAAATAGGTCAATGAAGTAATTTTAGTCTTTATACACAAATAAAATACACTCTTTTTTTGCCAATGTGTAAGTGAACCATTTTTACATTTCTCCCCTATTTATTTTATTTTTTATCCATCACTATGTCCTCTGGGTATTTAAGGAAAAATATTCAATTATATTACAAATTATTCTTTTTTTTTTTCAAAAATAGTACAAACTATCTGAAATTCCAAATAAATGTATAAACTATTAGAAATAATTCAAATATAGGACAACTTCAATTTTCCGGCACCGGAATTCTGAGTCAGCACGCCAGATTCCACGTCACCACCACGTCAATCATGTCATGTAATCTATTTTAACGGAATAAATTCAATTATAATACAAACTACTCAGTGTATGTCAAACTTAGTTATAAAAGGAGCAAAGCGAGGCGAGGCGACGAGGCCGGAAAAACCGAGGCCATGAGGCGAGAGGCGGAGGCGAGCGCCTCATGGACGCGAGGCGTCCGTTTAATATAAATTATTTGTAGCTTTTACATATATATATATATATATGATATTTATCACCTTGATGCACAATATATATCAAGTAAAAATCATATACATCACATCATTTAACAAATAATCCACAAAAACAATTTCAAACATAATAGATTCAAACATTTAAATTCAACGTCATGAAGTTCAACTATTCAACACTTCAAAAGTCACAAGTCATGATCAAATCAAATAAAGTTCAACATAAATAATTACTTATAGATCTACAACTCATCATCATCATCATCATCATCATCCTCTCCATCATATGTAAGCATCACATCCTTTTTCTCTTCCTCGGTAGAAGACACGTCAATATCTTCTTCTTCCTCATCAATTGCATCCAAAAGAGATTGCTTAGAGCTCGAAGCCCTGCCTTTTCCTTTTTCTTTTCTTCTTGGTGCACTTGTCTCATCACACCTCACCCTCGAAGCAATCCTAGTCACATAACTAGGTTCTTCCGCTCCCAAAGCTCTAGCAACTGTGCTCCATAACAGATTGTCATCATTATCAAATACAAAGTCGTCATCCACATCACGCTCCCCATCTTCCTCCATTCTCCCAACAAGCCACTCATTGACAATCAATCTTAGTTAGGAGAATGGGATCAATTGTGTCCTTCAATTGAAAACGGCGTGCAAGTTGGCGGTTAGCTTTTACAAATATCATATCATTCAGTCGACTTTGAGCCAATTTGTTCCTCTTCTTCTTGTGCAACTATTAAAAAAAATTAATTCTACAACCATTTAAAGGAAGAAAAATAAAAAAGATGTAGTTGCATGATTACATGTTGAAAGACACTCCAGTTTCTTTCACATCATGTAGCACTACATGTGAAACTAAGAACTCGTATGGCAAAATTTGCTAGATTAGGAGTTCCAGATCCAAAAGAAATCCACCATTCGGCTATTAACAATGAATAAGAAACGTGTTAAAATGTGTTAAATAATGCAAAATTTAAGTCAAAATTTTTTTTACTGGGAGATTTCACCTTCCTTTATCGTACTGTCGTAGATATACCAAACAGACCACCCTCAAATTGATAAATACTTAATTCATTCCCAACTTTGTCTTGAATGACTTGATCAGGCAACAACCTCGCAATGCATTCAAATAATCCCGTCATTATTTCATTGCAGCAAATAATGCTTGGATTATCATAGAAGATCTCGGGATTTAAGAAGTAGCCCGCCACAAGCAAAGGTCTATGCAGTTGGCAGTCCCATCTTCTATCTATCATCTCAAATACTTTCTTGTAGTGCTCCTCATTGTTACCAAAACCTCCGACTATGATCTCTTTAGCCCTATAAATCTCCTCATATATGTAGCCCATAGCTGACTTTTTCTCGCCATCAACCATCCTGAGCACCTTCACTAATGGGCCTGTCAACTTCAGAGCATAAACAATATTCTTCCAAAAGCTCTCCTGCAATATGTAGCTTGTAATCTTTTTTCCGGCCGGTTATTTTGACCACTTGCTTGCTTCCACTCTTGAGAAGTGATCATTTTTCTCAAATTATTCTTTTGCTTGTGAATTTGAGAAAGCGTTACGAATGAGGTTGCAAATCTTGTAATTACAGGCCTATGCAAATTCTTCTGATTTGTAAACCTTCTCATCATGTTCACAACCCCAATATGGTTATTATATATATAACCATTTATGAACATTGCTTTTTTCAAAGCAAGTTTCACTTTGGGAATTTTCTTCCCAATGTCTTCTAACATAAGATCAAAGCAATGAGCCGCGCACGGAGTCCAATACAATTGCGGTCGCTTGAACTAAGCATTTTTCCTATCGGTTAGAAATAAAAAGGAAGACCATTAACAAAAACTATTGTTTAAAATAAAGAAGTGATCAAATTATTAGGTAAGATAAGAAAAAACCCTTACCAGCCTTGACATAATTTGAAGCATCCTCGGTCACCACTTGAACAATATTTTCCTCCCTAATTTTCTCTACCATATCATCAAGCATCTGTTACAACAAATTAGTATCATTTGCGACATCAAACATATCGACCGTCTTGATGAAGACCGAACCCTTCCGAGAGTTCACTAAGAAGTTGATAATCTCCATCTGTGTAATGGAATCACGCCATCCATCGGACATTATGGTACATCCTTTTGAGTCCATCCTTTCTTGTTCTCCTCAATAACCAATACAGTGTCATCAAATTCTTACTTTAGCAAAGGAACTCTCAACTCATGCATACTCCGAGGCTTCATTCCCCGACCATATTCCCCAATGGATTTGATCATGACAGCGAAGCTCTCATAATTCACTGCATCATAGAACCACCTTGCGATGTCTATACAAGTCTTGTTCCTCAATTCCTTCTTGAAAATTTCATTCATTGTTTGTTGTTTCCCCTCTTTTGTAGCCCTCAGCACATCTTGAGCATTAGGGATTAGGAACATATCCATGGGACCCTTTACTGTTGAAGCAAACTTACTTCCTCCACCTCCTTTTGATTTCTTTGGAAGATGAGATTGATGAGTTGTTTCTTACTCTTCATCATCATTATCGTTAGTAATATTAACATCGGGAAACATAGCTCGCTCTTCCAACACGTTTGATTTCTTTAGCATGTAATTCTTTATTTTCTCTCTAACATGATCGGCGCATAACGAACTTTGTGACACATGAAAAGCCACCAACTATATGTTGCTTAAAACGATAAACACCGCCCTTGGTAACTTTACTACAGTAGTTGCATGTAAAGTTATACCTTTTCTTTTCATCTTGTTTACTATGTTTCTTAGCCGTGTCACACTTTGATGTGTTTGCATTAGAACATGACCCCGATCCACATTGTAAATCCATTAAAATTTTCGTATTGAAAATTCAAAAAAAAAAAATGAACACATTTAGTTGTTAACACATTTATATTATTGTTAAGGTTCCAACAAAAAAATAAAAACATGTATATTATTGTTGAGGTTCCAAAAAAAAAAATGGACACATTCACCTTATTTGCTATGTTTCCAACAAAGATTTCATTCCAGCAAATAGTTTCAAATAAATGATTGAATAAGTCATTTGAAAATTTTTCAAAAGAGGTAGAAAACTAGTTTTCCTAGTTTTCTAAGGTCAATCACTTACTAGCCAACTGCATCGGCGGTCGGTGGTCGGCGATGGGAAGGCTCACTGCGCAACCGAGGACAAAGGAGCGCGAAAACAGAGCGACACAGTTGAGGTATTTGCAGTCGAGGATGAAAGAAGTTGTTTGTCGACGACAACAACGCGGCAGCGGCGACGGGGGACAGGGTAGGTAGGGTAATATGAGGTTAAATGGTAAAAGACAAAAAAGTGATGTAAAAAATGAAGTTACAAGCGTAAAATATAAACCCTAAACCTATTGGGCCTCGTTGCAATGGGGCGCACGCCTCTCGCCTCCATCGGAGGCGTACGCCTCCTACTCCTCAGCTGCGCCTCATGGAACTTGCTTACCCCAGGTAAGTAAAAGCGTTCTTGCTGATTCGAGGCGCGAGCACGCTTTTTAAAACACAGGTGTCAAATAACACAAACTATACCATAATTTCAAATAAATATACAAACAATTAAAAATCAGTCAAATATATGACGACTTCAATTTTTTGGCACCAAAATGTTGAATCAACAATCTTCTATGTCATACAATATTAAACCACGTCAATTTCATCACATTAATTGAGCTCGAATAAGCTTATTTTCAATTTAAGCTTTTATAGAAGCTTTTCTTTGATTTATGTAGTGTATTTGAAATTATTTCGAAACATGTATTTGAAATTATTTGGAACCAAAATATTTTCATTATTACATGTTTCCAAATAATTTCAAATATACTATATAAAGCGAAGACAAACGTTTTTATAAAAGCTTAACTTGAAAATAAACTTATTCGACCTCAACTAGGTGACAAAATTGACGTGGTCTAACATTGTATGACGTGAAAATGAGGACTGTTGACTTAACATTTGGTGCCAAAAAATTAAAGTCGCATGTATTTGACCAATTTTTAATAGTTTGTACATTTGCTTGAAATTTTGGCATAGTTTGTATTATTTTTTACCCACACTAAATAGTTTGTAATATAATTGAATTTATTCTGTTAAAATAGATTACATGACATAAATGATATGGCGGTGACGTTGTTGGTCTCAAATCAGACATAGTTACTTTACGGAAGCATTAGATAATAAAACAGTTGCGAAAAAGGTAAGCCTAAATTTTATCTCAGTTGATTTGCTCACAAGTCAGCTGGTTTTCTTAAAGCTATTTGTTATCGAGTAGGATCAGTTAGAGTTTGTTTAGTTATAGCTGGGTTTTAAATCAACACTTAGTGAAATAAATATCTGAAAATTGAAAATGCGACAGGATATTTATTGAGGTTCAGATCTTAAAATCCTATATCCTTGCTTCCTTCACTATGAAGGAAATCCACTAATATTTCTTGCACACGGTGTTTTAACACATTAAGCTCGTAAACATCTAAATACTCGATAATAAAGCTCGAAGCTCGATTCGATACAAAATGAGTCAAACTTGAGCACACCACTACTTGGCTCGACTCGGTTCGATTGCACCCCTGGCTGAAGCTGAAGTAGTCAGTTGTGATATCTCACAGCTGTGTCACCATAGATGTGGTCTCTCAGAACTTGATCTTCTTATCCTTTAGATCTTGAACTCTTCCAGCTTCAGCTCTCTGCGAACCTAAGCTATTACATATTCAAACCTATACATATTACAATCAAACATCAGTTCTATACTAATCAGCTACACTAATGGTGTTTGACATCAATCAAAATGCAAGTGTTCCTAACAATTTCCCCATATATGCGACTGAAACAAGTTGGAAGAAAGCCTATCTCCCCTTTAACACATTCTTCCCTATCTAGTTGTATTTCTTAACAATCCAAAAGTGTTACAAGTGTTAAGTAACTTATAAAAAAAAATTAAGTATATAGAATGTAAGAAAGTTATTGTAGCTGACAACTGATCGCACTTAGTTGTGCATACCCAGTTGCAGCTATGTAAAACACTTAAGGTTCTTTGAGACAACTAGATATTGTCATTCAAAAAGGAGTGATAGTTAGTTTTATATAACCATTCAATTCAGTTTACATTGTAGATCGAGATATTTGCTATGAAAAATAGAGTACAAAATAAAGAAAAAAAAGTAAAACTGATTATACTATTCAGCTGCAGCATCCCCTTTCCTTTGCCTTTTGGCTGCCTTTTCAGCTGCCTTGGCAGCTCTTTTCCTCTTCCTCTTCTCTTCTGGGGCTTTCAACTTCTCGTACTCTTCCTTGTTTTTTTGGAGCCACCAATCTTACCCCTTTTTGAAAACATCAGAAATGGCACTAATGCTTTGACTGATGACTCGAATGCTTGAGGAGACAGACTGATGCACACCAACCATGGCTTGAAGAATTATCATGGAGTCTAGGGCTGGATGTGTAGGGGCAGCTGAGAGGTGGAGATGTGTCCGCAAGAACCAACTCAAGTGACAAAACAAAGTAGACACAGGGTGTTGGCAGCTGGACAGTGGCTGGAGCAAGTCCAGGAAACAGAACCATTTGCATTTCAGATAGGTCATGTTCTGAAAGTTGTGCTGCGGGGACTTGCTGCAAAGGCTGAGCGGCAATCGACCATGCCGGAATGATGAACTCCATAGAAGACCTATGATGGCAGGGGTTGAGGTTGATTGGGGCTGGAAGGATGAAGCAATTGAGGAAGGCTATCTGGTTGAATCAGCTGATGGGGGTGAGGAGACAGCTGGGGGTGCGTCTTCAATGGGCAGTCGTTCCTCCTTCTTCAAATCTGGGAGGCCTGACAGGGTGTCCTGAGGAATATGTTGCTCTGGGGAAAGGACTTCTTAGTCAGCTTCTTCCGAGCAGCTAGTTTCGGCCCCATCTTTGCAAAATTCTTCTTCGTCAGCTAAGACTTGGCTGCTGATGGTTCTGAGGCAGCTTTCTCTTTAGCAGCTGCAGGGGTAGATGACCTTGCGGTTTGTTCTGCATCAGCTGCTTGACCTCCATCAGATGTTGTCTCTATATGTTGGGAGAAAGTTTGAATTTGGAGAATAGTTGTGTCTTCCGAATGAGGTGGGAGCTGAGTCTCAGTCTCATCGTGGACTGGGCTGGATAGAGGAGTGGAGCAAATCATGATCCTTGTAGGTGGCTGGCTTGGCTCACTTGGTCGACTAGGCCCTTCATCATTTTTCCTTTCTGGGGGCAGCTCATCTGACTGAATATTCAGACAGTAGGTGATGATGTCTTTGATCTGCTGAGTGAGTTCCCCCTTTTTCAATGGCTTTACCAACTCATAGCCTAGCCACCTCTGCAGCCATATCTCCTCATTTTTCCAAAGGTACATCTTAAACGAACCCATAGGATGACTAGATCATTCAGATCCACAGTGAACCTTCAATACAGGTAGCGTTGAGCCCTAACTGCTTCCTGCAGTGTCAGCTAGATGAAAGGATCTTTATCATTCCCCAAATGTTGCAGTTCCTTTAAAAACGATTACAGCCGAGACTTAGACTAAGCTTCCATCAAGTCCTCCGTTGGCTGGCACCAGCAAATAATGTCCATATTCTCAGCATCATAGGGGAGAAGAGGTAGACACCAGTCGGTGATCCCCTGACAAGTGTGGAATTCAAACAGATGGCCGGAGGGGGGTATCAGGATCTGGAAATCCTCAGAAGGGGCAGTTAAGAAGGCATCAGGCCTTGGATCCCAGTGGTGGTGAGGGAGCTGATCCTCAGTTGGACCCTTCGCAGGAGTCGGTGCTTTCGCTACTGGACAGTTGGATCTTTCTCTTTAC
>AYJT01064036.1:0-12602 GCA_001278415.1 Ocimum tenuiflorum | reverse complement strand
ATCATTATCATTATCATTATCATTATCATTATCATTATTCAAGAGATGTTCCGGTTACTGCTATACTGAATATGTGTGTACGAGTAGGTTTCTCGTCATCGAAAAATTGTGCTTCCAATTCTGGTTATGTTGTTTTCATAAATTGAAGCCAGAGTTATTTGATCGTTTATGCCATACTTGGTGTAACCTGTACTGAAATTTGTTGTAACATTTTGTCGATTATATTAATATAAATATTTGACTTTCCTTCAAAAGAAATTATATATTGCAAATTAGATACCTATGACTGGTAAAACTAACCAGGTGAATGAACAAACGTAGCATGGAAATAATAATGAAGGAAACTCTGTGATTGAAACGGAGGTCGTGTTTTTAATATTCCCCAGCACTAATATTTGTAGCGACCGCACAGAATTCAAATTTAGAGGGATCCAGTTTTAATATGATAACCCACCCGTCAAATAAATTGATGGGTGACTACGTTCAAATTCAATAACTACAGGGTTGGAATTTCATCTGTATTATGTAACATCTTCAATTTTATGTATTTATTGTGGTGTATTATATATGTCTGAATTTGTTGTATAATGTCTTAAACATATTAAAATAATTTTAAGGTTGGGAAGACAATGAGATTACTTTTGGAGACATTTGAAATGAGGTTTTGTAACACAATTTATCTTGGTAGAAATGGCACAATCACATCATACCTTTTCACAATCCCCCTGGGAAATCCAACTTTAGGATTAAGTAAAGCACATCCACTACTACTTACTAGCTAACTCCTTTTTAGATCAATTCAGCCCTTTTTATTCTATAATTATTTAGATCAAGGTTCATTGCTATGACTTTTTGAATATGTAAAGCACTTTGAGTATAAAAATTGGCTCAATTGAGACTTGCGTTACATATACACATTTTATGACAATTATTATTGTTTATTATAAACCCTCAAATTGCATTATACTTTTTTTTCTTGCAAGATATTTAAGTGAGTTTAGAAACTGCCCAAAACTTACTCAATCATACAGAAAATGATTTTATTAAGTTATAAATATTCAAATAAAATTAATAGCACTGCATTTCATGTATATGTTTTTGCCGCCTTATTTGATTAATTAATTGTGTATGCAGCCGTTCTATGTTCATATTTTACAGTTGATTTCACAATGCACGCTCAAAACCTTAAACTTTCACCTAAAATTTGAATATTGAAGAACAATATCATATTCTATATCATAGAATTAATCTTATTAAATATCATAAATTTTTTCTTCGGTATTTAAGAAAAAAAAAAAAGAAGAGCTGGATATTGTCCATGAATATGAATATATGACAGTGAAAAACAATGTTTGATCACCACAAACAACGGTACACTTCCAAAAAAGAGTTGATTTACCATCAGTATATAAATATCACAAAAACAGAAAAACCAGCAAGAAGAATAACAATACCACATAGCGCGGAATTTCCATTTTTGAGGAACAATGAGCAAATAGCAAGTGGAACAAGAGAGTCGAAGATTTGTGAATAATATATACATACATACATACAAAAAGCAAGCGAGGGCTATGAAATAATCATTCATCTTATCTTTCGCCATTCCAGGCACATACCGCTCAGCCAGATTTGAAGAGGAGTACTGCTTTGGAGTCCAAATAGAAGTACACAAAGTGATTCGTCTCGTGAGTTACATAAGAGCCTGCATTGACAAATTAGAGTACATTTTTATAAAGATTAGACACCCAATCCAATAGCTCAAACACCAGATAAAACAATCATTCTGTAAACATAAACATAACATAGCAGCTGTAATGACGCAAGAAATGCAAGTGAGATCCACATTCAGATTATGACATTTGGAAACACCCTAAAGAAGAGGCTGGAACAAACTACAGCAGCTGCTTCCGTTTTTATCTCGATTAGGTGCTGTTTCTATGATGTCAAAAAGGGTACAAGGCGCTAATCCTTCTCCACTGTCTCTCTGTTAACTCGTTATATACTTGTTTTCCTGATTCTCATCATATGGTGATGTAAATCTTTTATAAATAGTGCCTCAGAAAAGAAGTGAGTAAAATAATTGAAAAGAAATTTTAATGAAAAAATGTCAATATACTGATTTTTAGGGAACTAATTCTCTATTTATAAGAGATATGCTTTCTTGTTAACATAAAGTTCTTATGAATAGCAAATAGGCAGATTATTAATCTGCCATTGATGCGTCTCATTCCGTTCATTTTAGAGGTCACAAGAAAAATATTGAGAATTCGAATCCCAAAATTTATGCATGTTTCAGTATGTTGTGGAAATTAGGTTAGTTTCTACAGTAAATGTGATGAATCAAACTAATATTTGAACTAAGAAATCAACTCCTTTGATGACAAAGTTATTTGATAGGTAATTATTTTAAGCACAATAAATCACCAATAACAAATAAGCTATTCGGTAAACAATAACAAGTACACCATAACTTTTTACAAGGCTTGGCAAAATTATGCTTACATCGGTACGTCCTCAGGCACTACCAAAATATTTTACTAAAGGAGAGGAGAGAAATATAATACATCCTCAGAGCTAGAATGTCAAATTTTTAGATGATGTGAAAAGAAAACTAAATGGCTATATATATGGGCAGGACTTTTCCCCACAAACGATGCAGGACGGATGAGCCAAAATTAACAAATCTCCACCTTGGCGACTTCCCAAATCCAATAAAACATCTTTTTTTCTCCCATCAACAAATTAGTAATGCCTCCAAATGCATTTGAAGCGCCCGTCCTCAAATTGTCAAAACATCTATCAAGTTCAAAATCGTTTGGTTAAATGTTTTGAAAACTTGAAGTTGTGCACTTCAAGTATTTGAAGTCATTACTGGCTTGTGATTAAAAAAACAGAGCATGTTGATTGAACTTGGGGAGTCGCCAAAGTAGAAATTTGTTATATTTGGCACCTTTGTCACACATCAAGAAGTGGGAAAATTTTGACCTTACATCTTCAAGGCTATATTGTATTTCTCTCTTCTCTCCTTCATTAAAAAATTTTGGTCGTGTCCGGGAATGTAGGTATAATTTTGTCGCTGTTGCTAAAGTTTTGTGTTCTATAATTTTTTAGTGATTTATAGTGTTTAAAGTTACCTAGCAAATAGCTCTGCCACCAAAGGAGTTAATCTGTAGTTGTAATCTTCTTGTATAATTTATCACATTGCAATGGAAACTAACCGGATTTCCACAACACAGTAGTCTGTCAACAATATGCATTGTTATGTGCCAACTTCTTCATCTAGAAAGTGGAATTTGAAGACTCGTTGTGTATCCGCCTCAAAGTGGAATCCAGAGGGAAGACCGAGACAATTCTTAGAGAAGGCCATAAAAGGGAGTGATAATAAATATTCAGACACAAAAACATGCAATTCTAATAGACTGGAAAACTTGTTAATTTCAGGCACATCATTTGGACCTTTCAGAATTCAGATGATAATCCTTTTAGTGTCTAATGCATCGCGCAGTACAGCCAGATGACCCTTCCTTTCCTATTTCCAGTAATGCACAGGATTTTGTACTATGATTGAGGAATTAAAAAAAAAAAATCATTATCTAGACCAGCCAGGTTCCAGATAGATCATTCTATTTTGGGTAAGAATAAATGAATTTGGTGTCAAACTCAGTTCTTTATGCTCGACTGTGTGCGTTTTGGACAGTGAATCCACCACCACCTTTTAACTCTCCATATTTCAGAATAAACGATAAATAATTAGGTCTGTTAAGTCCTTTATTTTCTCTCTTTCATCTAAGCAGTATATGTTCAGTGTGTCCATAGGAATAGTTCCAAGAAGGCGTATTTATCTTAATTGTTCAACTGAAAAATATATTATTCAGCAGTCATTACTGAAATGCAAATAATTTGATATGTGCCCATTAACATAGAATCTTAAACCCAATTGCTGGCTTTTCCCTACATATTTCAAATATTAGAAATCCTATTCTATTGAAACTATAGAAGAAATTATAAATACACTGATCTATATATACATCATTTTGATTTTCATTAGGTAATGCTTCTCCAGAGTTAAACTATAAACAATACTCGTATGCATATTATTATTAATTTATCCCATATCAATTAAGATTTTTGACAACCCATATCAGTTACGTCCGTCCACCTCACACTATAATTTACTTTTTTCTTATTTTTCCTCCCAAAACAACTGCATCAATTTCTTCCTGTATCTAATGCAAGTAGATTATTATCAAAAGGTCTAGAAATCAAAATACTTGATCAACATTTCTTCCGCTTTTTTCAGAGCAGAAGCAACTTCAACAAAGCATCCATCGTCAAATTTGATAATCTACAGATCCAACTCATCAACATTCACAGACAAACCTACACCAACACCAAGCTCTAGTGGTATAAATCAAAAACTTGAGTACAAAGTGATATATAATGGAACAAATTAACAAAAGCATCCGTCAGTAAAAATTTAAAAGCCATATACTTACAAGAAAGGAAGCAAATAAAATGCAATTTTCAAATACACCAGAAGGAAACAAAACCCAAGTCGTACCATCTGCCTAATGCAATGACTGCAGAGGAAAGCATATCCTCAACCCCTTAAACTTTCGAATGTGCAACAAAATCCAATCAAAATCAAACAAACAAGGATAACAGCTTCAGCAAACATCAAGTGAAGGATAGAAACATTCAAACGATCATCCAACATCAAATGAAACAATAGAAGCTTGAATGACAAACGAAAGCGAAAAACAAGAGGGCATCTAAAGGATTTCGATTACCAAAATTCTTGCCAACGATGCAGTGCCAAGTTGGGCCGTATTTTTTGTCAAACATCTTCTTTATGTTCTCCGCCACATCCTTCTCTACGCTGTACTGCTCAAACGCCTACAGAAAATCACAAAATTTTACACGCATGAAAAGCCAGATAGAAGATTAAATGAATCAATGATTTTTTTTTTTTTCATTTGAAAGGAATTAATCGACAAAAAACATAACGAAGGGCTCCTAATAATTTTTTTTCCCTCTTCCCTTATCGAGAGAGAGATAGAAAGATTACAGCAATGGCAATGTCAACGGCTTCTTTCTGCATGTCCTCCTTCATGTCTGCGCTCTTTATGATGACTTTCTTGCCGGGATTCGATCCGGAGGAAGACTTCCGATCTTCGGAGGAGGACAGTGGCGCCATCACTCCGCCGCCGCTCCTCTTTGTCTCTTCACTCATTTTCTTGTCAGACTTCACTCAATGTTCTCAATTCAAGATATAAACTGGATCTTTTCCTCAAAATCAAATCTTCAGCCAGAGAGAGAGAGAATGTGTGTGGTGTCCGATTTCAGTGATTTGTAAAGCTGACGAGGTATTTTTTGGAATTACTGCTTTTTAGTATTAAAAATTAAAAGTATGGAATGGGATTTGTTTATAAATCCAATTAATTTCTCACCCTTCCATTATTTTATTTTTCCCTACCCTTTTGACTCTTTGGTTGACTTTTGCTATCCCAGTCATACAGTCAACAAAAAACACATTAAACATGGAGTAAATGACTCTAATGTAGTATAATTATGGTTCATATAAACCTTAAAGTTGTGGGCACATTTTCTGCCTCCGTAAAAATCTGCATTTCCTAAGTTTCATAGCTATGCTTCTTCGTCTGAGGAGTTCTGCACTATTCGGCTTGTTTTGGGTCTCTTTGCTTGGGGAAGGGCTGATTCATCATCATCATCATCTGTGTCATCTGCGGCCACAATCCCCTCTCCATCATCATGGCCACTCACAGATTCTTGAGGTGGATTATTATCTTCACCACATTCTGCTTCCTCATTCTGGTTTTGTTCTTCCGGTGCATTTTCAGTCGGCTCAAGATCGACAATCTTGAAGTCTCTCGAAGTGCTGCGTTTGGCATGTCTCAACAGATTGACTTTGGTGGTCTTGCTAAGCTGGATAAGATACTTTTCGTAGTCCTCAATCTGGAATATCAAGTCAGGGATGCATCTGTTTTCCCTCTTTATTTTATTCACTATTCCTCTCATGTTGTTGCTCTCCTGTTGTTGCTTCTGAAACACCAACCAACAAATATAATTCTCACCGCAGGTTAGTTTTCTGGAAAGTTTGCAGGCAATTATGGTATACCTTTTGCATTTGAGCAACAAAATCATAAATAGGTGCTGTTAATCTCCTGCAAGTAGTTTCCACCAGACTCTGGTACTCGGGGCTCGGTATTAATTGCTTGCACCCCCTTGGAGCGATTCGGAGCTTCGAGATTCGAGCTAGATTCTTGTAAAATCTCGCAGCCAATCTCAGTAAACATTCTGCTTGAGGGTCTGTTATTTTAGAGAGTTATAATATGACAGTTAATACTATCAAGAAATGCAAGTTTATTGTCATGCATATCACTGCACATACCCTTAAGGTTCATGGCAACAAAATGTGATAGGATCTTCACCACAGCTTCTGCTCTCGAATATAATATCTCTTCCATTGCTAATTCAAGGGGCACTTTTTCGGTCTGATTAAAAGAAATACCTTTCTGAGTAGCTGTATTGTATGTCTTCAGCCTTATCGTGATCCACTCCATGTCAGCAACAGATGATTCAACCAACTGTAATATAGTTGTAGATACTGCAGCACTTGTTGATTTGTTTATGACACGGAAGGTTTCAGATATATCTACAGGGTCAGTACCCTCAGAGCCAACAACTTTTACAAGCTCTGCAGCCATATTTTCGGCAATAACCAAGTCCTCCAGTGGTGAGCTTAAAGCAACAGCAGTAAAGACCAGGCATTTTGCCACCTTTGAGTTTGATCTATCACTTCTTCTGCAAAGTTGTATTGTCCAAGATCCAACAAGGTTCCTCCTCTCCTCAGGCAACTTTTTGCCAATCATCAGTACAATGTCGCATAGAATCTGAGAAAAATGCAACTTTTAATGGCACAACAACAGAGTAAAGAATCCAATTTCAGAGCCAAATTATAATAGCTCAAACCTTTTTCTATAATGTGAAGACTGATTAAACAAATGACCCGCACATAAATCTACAAGCAAAAGTTTCTTCATTTGAAGCCAATACCTCAAATGCATCACTTCTTGGGGAGTTTGCAAGTTCTTGATGAGTAAGAAAATCCAGGAGTGATCAAGCGTCCTATATTTCATACAATGCCTAAGAACTATTGTTTGCCTTTCAGGCATGTTTAACCCCTACTTTATGGCTTTGATTGCTGATTTAGAGGGTCTGTAGTTTATCAATAATGATAATCTAGATTACTAAAGGTAAACAGCTGCAAGCTTGGAAATGCTCTCAATTTCATTATCAAACAGGTCAGCTCAAGAAAAGACTATAAACATGTTTTTAGCTACAGCTTTCTTGAAATGCGAAATGAATGCAGGATGGACTTCCTCACGGTTAATTAGATTCAAGAATACAATTCAAATAGCTCATGGCAGCAACAAGATCATTTAATGATCAAGTTCAACTGAAGTACATTAAGCGGGGTTCAAACCTCCAGCCAATTGAAGACCTACTTTGTATTGATTTATAGTAATAGAGCAGACCACATACACGAAGTAATAAAGCAATATAGATGCTGGGGTAACCTAGCGTCTTTTGGGAGTTTCATGCAATCTCTTGACAATGAAGACATAATAAGAAAGACAAAGCACAGGACATTTACCTCGGCTTCACGGAAAAAAGAGAACTCAAGCAACTCATTAAGTAGTGGCTTTATCTTCTTGAGGAATAACTCTTTGCTTCTTGTGCTCCTGTTATCAATTCCTTCAGCTAACTTACATTCATCATCACAAGATGCCCCCGCAGCAACATTTTCATCAGGTCGACATACCAAATCATCAATCAAAACCGCATACTTTGTGGTGGACAAGCTTATCTCAACAATTTTTTTCAAACAAAGCAAGGACAAATGAATATTGTCCTTACTAAATTCAATATCTTTCTGTCCCTTTGCTTCTTTTGGCACTGACTTGAGAGAGAAAATTATACTCAGCAGTGGAGGCCCGAGAAGCTTGACTTCACCATAAATCAATGTCTTGAATGGATCCTCTTTTCCCATACCAAAAAAGAATTTTAGTTGATGAAAGCACATATGTAAAACTCTAGAAAGAGTTTTGGAACTCAAAACCCGAGTCTTCCCAGAGGAAAGTTCGCTGTTTCTTTCCGAGGCTGCTCCATTCTTTGAATCATCAAGTGTCCATGACTCTAGTGAAAGTTGCAAGAGCTGATAGATACTTGAAGTTGCCAAAAGAGGAGTTCGTTCGGGAGCCTTTGTGCTGCCTTTATCAGAAACATCACTGACACTAGGTCGTACCACCGGTTTTTTAGTTCCATTGGCAAGCCTAGAATTAGATGTATACTTATCAACAAACTCATGAATCTCAACAAACTGAGAAAGCTCCGTTTCCATATCCCCTTTTTGCACACTAGCAGCTTTGACCAATTCAGCAACAATAATATTTATCACGACCTCAACAATCCCTAATAAAAGTGTAGCAACACACTTCCTTTTTCCTTCTTCTATTGGAGTAGAGCCTGAATCTTGTTTCTTGCCTAGAAGACCTAACTAATACCAATTATAATAAATAACAGTAACACAGGAGCACAGTGCATATCTGTTCATACAGGCATTAGGCCATTATAAACCACAATTTATACACAATGCATGGTAGTGATTACTTGTGAATTGTGATATTGCAAGAAAAAGAATACCTTCCAAACTCCCATTTCTAAGGAACTTCCGGATCCCTGCTAAAGCATTTGAGAATGACTCTCCTGATAAATTTCTCCCTGACTGATTCATTGTACCAGTAAATTTCAATAACAAGAAAGAAACGTAGTAATTTGAAACAGTTGGAAAAAATTTTACTCACCTCATTGTCCTGAGAGATGGAGAAGCCAAAGCAAGGGAGTGATTCTGAAGGATGATCAGATCTATGTTGTGGTTGAAGTAGAAGAATCCAAGAGACACAAAAGAGAAGGCAGTCCAGCGGCTCTTCAATAAAAAAAATCCCATTTTCTAGTTTGACACATTGATCAATGCCCAACTCAAGCTCATCATTCTGGATAGTTATATGTCAACAAATAATGTCAAGCTAAACCAATGTTGTCTGAACCCCAAGTACAAATGGATATTACTCTCAAGAAGGTTTATCAGGATAGTAAGGTTCCAAGATAAATTCTGTAAATAAATACCTCTCTGTAAAACTGCTGGAAGTGAGAGAATAAAAGGTCGAAAATGGTGCCCGTACTTTGAGGATCCACCAGAACAAGCTTCATTATACCATGGTAAACATTTTCCCGAACATTGGCCTAGAAGCAGAAATGAAATATGGAACTAAAATTTGGGAGATAAATGACATTTTACTACTCTAGATTAACTTTGGTCAGTTTGACCCCCCAAATAGGAAATATAGTTATTTCATGTTATATCAAGCTGAGTAGAAAAATCTCAAACATTTCAATAGTTTCATGTAGGAAGTTCATATATCAAATTCAAGCATCTTAACAGGGCTTCACTTTGCTGGTTCAAGTAAATATTACCACAAAAATTCAAGCTCAGAATTTGCAAAAGTATCTCATCTCAAAGAAGTATAGCATCAAACTCAATGAAACGTTAAACTGAACCTGCTGATAAAGGCATCTTTGCAGCAAACCACTAAGCTCTAGGAAAAGGCCTGCCCTAGTTACATGAGGCTCTTCAGCTTGCTGGCTGCAACTGGCCTGACTGCTTGATTCTTGAAAAGAAAAAAGTCCATCTGGTTTTGACTGTTTTTCTGCTGAAAGAAGGTCAAAAATGGCACTACATGCCGCAAGCCGAACTGAATTTTCTCGTCTAAACATAGCCTTCCTTAGAACCAATATAGTGTAATCCTGCATGGTCAGATTAGAGATGAATCTTAATTAGCAATTATAACATTTATAACAAATATAATTATGACAAAGAAAAATGCAAAGGTTTCACTAATCACCAACGATGAGTTTCTAAAAGGCCCACTGCAATTTCTAATCACTAAAAATGTCTTGTTTCACTTTCACCAATTCACTCAGCAGTTCGCTTTCAGTTGCAAGAGTTGAATTGATGAATGTAATATGACAGATGCAGCAGTATTTGCATATCGCTATATGTAATGTGACAGATACTGCATTATTTGGCTGAATCACATGTTGAAAAAAGAGTACCTGAAGATCACGACTGTATTTGACAAGGGGGAGTAGAACATTAACAAGATTATAGGAAATCCTGCCATCCATAAATGCAAAATAATCCAGCATTTCTTTCAGGTGTGACATGTGGTCCAACATTGGGTGTGGGTGAACTTGGACCAAGTATCCAAGCAATCTAGAAGTAGAAAAAGAAAATGAGCTTAGTAGCAAGCATTAAAAACCAAAAGGTTGAAACTAAAGCTATGAAGTTCCACCTTATTATGGGGAAACATTTTTCTGGTTTCAAAGACAGGATATGGTATTTGCATTGCTCAATTATCTGCAAATGTAATTTGCTTAGCATCCCATTCCACGAGTGTATCAACTTACAAAGAAATAAACCATGAAAATAGCATTGAAATCACATATAACCAAGTTTTATCCATATCAGAAATTTATAAAATTGGTGTTTCCTGGAGATACTTCCAATCCAGAAAAGCTCCCGATCCATGAGCCACTAACCTCATTCCTTGACATTCCATGCACTTCAAACAAACATTTTAGCACTTGACTACCAAGCTCTTCCGTACCCATCAGGCCATCAGATTTTGATATTTCTTTCTGGGCACCCTGTTCTACTCCATCAAGCAATCCAAACCCTAATCGCACTATACTGGGAACTATGTGCTCTCTTCCATAATGGCTTGCATTCACCTACAAAAGAAGGCATAAAAATGTAAGAGAAATAAGTAATGATCCATCCAATATCCTAGACTTCAAGACAACTCATTCAAACTCATTATAGATGACAAGAAACTACTCAATGCGGCTACTTTTGCTAAACAATTGGTCCTCAACTTTCACGATGTTGGTTATTTTAGCGTGTCCATAAACTCAATCAAAGTACAATGTGAGGTCATGTCTTCTGGGATTAGCAGAAGATAAAGGAAAAAATAGCTCACAGCTTTAAGAATCGCCTTTTCTATTACTCGAGCATTCTCCAGATACTCCTCCTTCAGTTCATCTGATAGCCACCTGCAACCTCTGTAGCAAAACGATGGGGCTTACAAATAACAACACTAATGGTAATCAATGAAAATACACTAACTTTCAAAGAAAAAAAAGAAGAAAATACATTAACCTAGAAAACTGTCCATGCATAATATTGATCACCATTGTTCTAAAGATGGTATGTTGATCATGTTGCTAGGGGAACAAGGATAAAAGCACCAATGTCTTCTATTATTATCTTGTTGAATTACATCCTACCTTACTATTGATCTACAAGTTTGTTTATATTACTATTAAAGGTAATAGGGACTACATCAGATGCAAGGAGCATATGTAAAGGAGCATATGTGTGAAAATAGATATTTTAGATATGTAAAGGAGCATATGTGTGAAAATAGATATTTTAGAGCTACATCAGATGCAAGGAGCATATGTAAAGATCAAAAGCAAAACTAGAAGAACAAAACACTCACTTGGCAAACTTATAATCTTTATAAGCATTAAACAATGCCGTTTTCAGAATGCCAATTGCACTCTCGCTGAATCTCCTAATTCTGGCAACAGACAACAAAACTGCAACAGTAAAATGATTGAATGCCCTAGAATCCAACCTCACAAGACCTAAAACCTCCTGCCCTAAAGATGGATCCTGCTTAACTGCAAAATTCACATGAAGCAAAACTGTCCCCTCAACTTGCTTCATCACCGAACTACCCTTATTCACACCCCCAAAATGCGAAACAATCCCTTCAATGACCTCCCTCTTGCCAAACCCTTTTGTTGCCAGCACCAACAACTGATAGACCACCCCCGGCAAATCCTGCATTTCGACGTCTTCCCTCATTTTCACAAAAATCTTTTGCAAGAACTCCCTCTTCCTCACTTTATCGATACATGAAGCAAAATCCCGCACAATCTCCACCATTTTGATCAATAAAACATTACTCCAATCACATTCAATCAAAGCATCCACAACTGAGTTCACGTGCTCTGCAGGCTTATCAATTTCGTTTGATATTCTAACCATTTCAATGCACTTCGGCATGAGAATCAAAACATGTGCATCCTCCAACTCATTGATTTGGGGGAAATACGATATAATCGAATCAATGACTTTAGGTATCTCCCTAGTATCAATGGCGTCAAGATGGCCCGCGAACTTCTGGATGATTGACAAAGAGTTGCGGTCGTGCGGTATTTTCAGAGAAGTGAAGAGAGAGATATATGCGTGGAGGAGATTAGGGAGGAGAGAGGATAGTGCGGCGCATGGTTGGTAAGAAATGAGGGAAATGAGGGCGGAGACGTAGTTGTAGACATCGGCGGATGAGTTGGAGGTGGCGGCGCGAGAGTGGAGAAAGGAGAGGAGAATTGGATGCGAGGACTCGGAGATAAGGAATGGCGGAAGTTGGGAGGAAACGGGATTGAGGTTG
>AYJT01064017.1:0-10208 GCA_001278415.1 Ocimum tenuiflorum | reverse complement strand
CAGCTGCCGTATCATACTCGCCTTTCTTTTCCCCTCTCCGCACCCGTCGTCGCTCCCATTCTCAGCCACTGCTCTCATTCACCGCACCCGCCAGTCCGCCACTGCTCTCATTTGCTACTCATCCACCGAGTCGCCTACGTGACCGCCTCTCTTGCAGGTGTCCTTGCTCAACTCTATATCGATTGGGTTTTTAATTCTTTCATGCTTATGCTTGATTGGATTTTTAATTATGGTTTTTCTTATTATTTGTCATTACTTTCACTTTTGCATAAATGTAATTGTGAAAGTAAATTTCTTATTTGTGCTTTATAATTTGTTGGTTGATCCTGATATATTATTATCTTATGCTTTTGTGATTTTTCTGTTGAAAATTTATTTTGTTATTATATGTACATAACCCAAAATAAAATACAAAGTACTAGTTATTATATTTTTATATTAGTTGTGTTGTATTAAGATTTGAGAAGTTTGAAAGTTTATGTCTTTTGTATTTCAGTTTTAATTGTGGATGGATTTAAGGATTAATTTTTCATTGTTGGTTGGATTTTGTTAAGATTATATATTGTCATTTCTGTTAAATAGGTTTTGTACTACGTAGGCCTAAACAGTCTTTGTACGGCTTAAATAGGCTTTTACATTTGATAGGCTTAAATAAGCTTTTAAAAGGCCGAAAGCCCGGTTTAATTAGCTAAAAAGGTCAGGCCTAGATAACAGGTCAGGCTCAGGCCTATCGATTTTAAAATAGGCCCAGGCCTACCAAGCCAAGACCTGACCTAGCCTATTTCCACCCCTATATACAATCCACACAGCTTAAATTCATTTCTATTCTCATCAATGGCACCAATTCAATCTAAATTATATTTTCCATAATTTAAAATTCTAAGATAGTATATAAAAATAAATATTTCATATTTTTATATTCATAATTATAATCTAAATTTTATTGTTCATTTTAAAAGTTGATTTTTCCGACTTAATAACAAAATAAAATTACTAGAGTTGGAATATAAAATTAATAAATATAGAGCTGGAGTGTAAGATTAAAAATAAATGAGGTTGAGTTTGTTTGTAAAATTATATTAATATTGAACTCTATTTATTAAGAAAAAATATAAATGTTGGTATCATTTTTATTTACTTTTAATGTATAATTATGCATAATATATCAATTTAAATTAGTAAACTTGATTGGATGCCCCAACAAAAAGTGAATTGACTGAACAACCGGTCGTCGCCCTTCTCACTTCCAAATTCATTTTTCCTTTGTTTTTGTTTTTACTTTTGTTTGTCTTTTTTCCCATGTCAATCAAGCTAGTGTCGATGTAAAAGATGGTTCAAATATTCAAATATTATATTTGGAATTCATTTTCCATTGAGAATTTTATCATCGATTTTAAGAATCAAATTCATAAAAGCAAGGGTGGTGGGCTGGTGATTTTGGTAATTAGAGAAAAGAAAGTTGTCGAAAGACATTAATTGATTTTTAGTTTTAAAATAAATTTATATAATAATTCTTTATACATGGTATCAACAATCTCATGAAAATTATTAAAGTCTCGTTGAGTCGGCTACACCACGAGTGATCCAACTTCATTTAACCATACAATTTTAATTATTTGTAACTATCTTAACAGAGGAAAGTTTTAGTTCTAAATATATTATAAGAAAGACTCTCAGGTATTAACTGTGTTCGGAAATGGTCTTTCAATAAGACTGAGTCATAGGGCGAGTCATGGACTGAGTTTAGCTTAAGGCGCGCCCACATTTCCTGGCAGAATATTATGGCAATTCTATTTCTAATCGACTTTTTTAGTTTGATTTTGATATTATTCCAAAATTGATCTCAGTTGCCTCTAATTCCTATTTTTACCTTCATAATACAAAACTATTGCGAATTACTTTCCAAACAATCATTTTAATGAAACCAAGCGGGATAAATCATAACATTAAGTTCCTGTAAAATGACTCAACTTATAAACAAATTAAAAGAGTCGTCGAATATTCATTAATGTGCATGAGTTGTCGAGAGGCATTTACTTACAAATATATAGTCCGAATCCCCTGTTACACAATGGTGTTACACATCGTGTTATACTGTACAGATTTTTGACATGTGTGCAAATCAATGAAGATAAATCACATTCCTAATAAAGAAATATTATATCATAATTAATATTCATTAATTTGTACACGTGTCAAAAATCCGTGCAGTGTAATACTATTATATAATAGGGGATCTGCAGTGACTAGCATATGCTCGACTGATATTGGGAAAGATTTTCGTCTTCAAAGGAGAACATTGTCCTGTCCTTGGATCAAATTTGAATCCAATTATTCCAATTGGGTATTAACAATCATGCCTCATTGGACTTACCAAATATTTGAAATCAATAACCCCTCATCAATTAGACCCCAAAAATGAGGAAAAAACCAAACTTGTTGAGGCTTGAAGTTAGAAAACTCGAGAGAGCATACCCGGCCTTGAAACAGGAAAACCATGAAGGGTCGACAAAATAGGCCGAAGCTCAGTTCTAATTCGTTGCGCATTTATGAAAATTTACAGAACATCAAATTATGGTCATGGATTTAAATTGTTAAATATTAAAGTAGTTATATTGTAAATATGTGAATGATTCGATTCATAAATTAAATAAATAAGAAATCGATGTTTAAATGGGAGAATTACTCGTCCTAATAGAAGGATAACACGTGGCGAGCCCATTATAGTTGAGAAGCATGTGATCACAAACTCAAATATCAATCACGTCATGTCACCTACCCCATAAAATTCCTGCAATTTCTTATAAATGGAGGTGACGACAATTGAAATGATACGTCTTTGAAGACCCACAAGTTTGGAAGAGCTCGAGAAATGTAGAAGAAATCTAAGAATTTCTCTACACATTCAAGTGAAGATTCAAGATGTTATTTGCGTTGAAAATCGTGTTTGATGTGGAGTTAGGGTTCCTAGCCCCCGATAAACACTATATAATCCCCCGATCATCGAAGAAGAAGATCAAAGTTCAAAATCAAGAAAAACCACAATCAAATTCTTGAAGAAATAAAGCCAAATACGTCATTTGATTCAGAAATAAGGTCAAAGCCCTTCAAGTGTAGCCATGCTTTTTGTATAGACCAATAGATGAAACAATGATGTATCTAAAACCTAAGGTTTTAGCTGTTTTTTTTTTATTCAAGATTTCAAAGGTTTTACTGTTTAGAGCTTAGAGTAACTTAAACTAACTGGCTTCTCGGCTTCTCATTTATATCCCGATTCACAGGAATCACATGGAATCAATATCAACACTTGAGAAACTAGATATTTCAAGAGTCAAAACATGAGTTAGGTAAAATAAATAAAAAATATATAGTTAGGTCGTCTAATTAATTTGTGGTTGAGATTATCGAGAAATGGTATAAGCCAAGAGAATCCAATTCTCATCCACAAATTTGGCTCAAAATTTTCGAATGCATCTTTGTTGAAGCAAAATTAAAGACTACTCAAAGTCCATAATCCGAGTCCGAATTTGGAAAAATTAATCAAACGGATTTAGTTATGAAAGTGGTCACTCAATTCAAAAGCTATACTAAAAATGGCACTCATATTGTGATCCTACAATATTTGTATTCCTACTTGCCTACATCCCACGTGAGAAACACTATAAACAGACATTATGCAGTTAGGATTGTTACAACCATGGTAAAAATTTGTGCTATTATTACATCAGTAAAGTTTTGTAACATTAGTATTAGTGATAGATGTTATTTTATTATGAGCAAAGTGATAGATTTTAGTGAAACTATGTACTTTGAAGCATAAACTACGTACACCAGGCAAAATAAGAATAAATACGATATATTTATTATCGATAAAGATTTGATTAAATGCTAGTTGGGCGTTTTGATGACACTAGTGCATATGTGCCAACAATACTTTTGAATATTTCAAGTTATTCTCATTTTCAAACATTTAACATTATAACGACAAAATAATCAAATAGAACAACATTCAAAAAAGGTATTTAAATCATCCAAGAAAAGAAAAATAAGATCAATCTTTATTGCATTCCAAAGAAGTATTTTAAAGTTCAAAATTACCCCAACAAAGCAACATAAAACAATTTTTTAAAATCATATATCCAACTAGGTTTTGTTTTTATTTAATTCTAATTGAAAAAGCTTAAAATTTTGATGAATATAAATCGGTATCCAGTGCCGCTTAGTTCCCGCTTAGTAGGTTACGGCTAAATTATGTGTTTACATATAATTATATAAATCCACAATTAAAGCAAATAATGCCATGTATGGATGGAATAATCAAGCGAGAACTAAAATCTAGATATATAATTATTATTTAGACAATCGAAAACATATAACTGATAATTTAGAATTTAAAGGAAAACTGGATTGCAGGGTCATACATTTTTTTTAACTAAAGTATAATATTAAAATAAATTCATGCAGATGTCCCCAAATAAATTCGAATCCGTGATATTTAAGATTATAAAAAAGGTATTTATTGGTGCACCCCGAGGTAGTAGACATTCGCTCTTCCATTCACATGTACGCACTACAGTTTAACAAATTAATTTAAATTCATGTACTATGGAAAGTATCAATCGTGTTATTCGACATTCAGGCTTTCTCTGAAGTAGTGACGTGGCATAGATAAGAAAATCATTTATCTAATATCGATCTCAAATTATTTGGTACTCCTAATCACGATGCTGGTATACAAAATGAATGTCAATATTTCACTTAAGGTGATTTATATGAAGAAAATTATGAACGTAATTTATAATCTATGATTACTCTCGCTGTACATGCATTATTAGGTAATTATCCTAAATTAATTTCGTTGCGATATTTTATCCTAAAGTTTATTTTGATGATATTTGTGAGCGTGTCTGTGTGTGTGTTTTTTTTTTGGCTGACTAGGAAACGGACGATGTTTTTTACAGGAGAATTTAAACGAAAAAAAAACTGCCTCCCCGATTTGAAATGGCGATTCACAAATTTGATTTCCCAAACCGTTAACCCTTGAATTAACAAACTAAATCACATACAAACTAACTTCCGTCCAAAATAGTTCAAGAAAACACTATCACATAAACATTACTCATTTATTCCCTCTATTTGAATGAAATTATTAGGTTCATAAAGTGCATTTTATTTTTTTCTTAAAAACATTCAAAATTTATTTATATTTTATCTCTCTCTTCTCAATAAAAAAAGCTTCAATCAAACAAATTTTCATAACTTTTAACATATTTTAAAAAAATATAAACAAAGAGCCTAGTTCCCTTCGACTTTTAAAGCCAATTTTTGGCGTAGCAAAGGAGTTCAAATGTTAAAACTTTGGATAAACTATCAAAGCAGTAAAAGCTAAAAACCCCTCGTGACCGAAACATTGAGATAAATAAATATTTTTCCCTTTAATATATTCACATTTTTATGTGGACAACAACTATTCACACCTAATTTCGACATGCTATTGTTTGACACCATATTCAAAATATCCTTCTGAATTGAGCGCCTAGTCTCATCTCAACCACACATTCATGAAAAGTCATTATAAAATACTGTTATTTTCGATGAGCTGTCACATCGTGCACATATAAAAGATGATAGATGATCCTTTTCTTAGATATAGATATATTGGATTTATAACATGTAATAAGAGATTACAATTTACAACATATAATAATTTTTAAATTGCAGTTCGCACATGAATAATTATTGTCATCTTGGTGATTTGTTAGGCATTTACGCAATGTGATTAGACATTAAGGAGAAGAACTGTATAAGTAAAATAGAAAATCTCAAGTCGAAAAGTGGAAGGGATATGTAACTTTTCTAGCCATGTCATTGATAAATGTACACTGTATATAATTTACTTTTATCCTATCACATATAAAAAAGAAATAGAAATTTTATTGTGATAGCATAAAAGGGATATGTCCGAACTTTGATCTAAAATAAAAATGTGATTATATACCCTAATAAATTTTAATTATCCCCTTTTATTACTTATAATATCAAACTAAAGCATGATTATAAAATTGAAAAAAGTATAGAATAAAAATTATCATAAACTAGAGTGAAATACTAAAGTGTAACTATAAATAGGCTGCATTTCTTTCGAGATCTAGTTATTAAAGTTTAATACCAGTATTATTGTAAATAGGGAATTAGGGATATACCACCAGATGGTTTGAAGGGTGATGGTCAAATCAATGTGTATGATTTGGAAATTCACAAACCAAACTAGTCAAATACCTGAGTTTGGAGGTAAAATATTCAAATATTTGAATTTAATAATGTACTAACGTTACATTTAGGTAATATTATTAATTTTATAGTATTACTTTAAATATTGACGCTCTAGAGATAGTTGGTTTCATGTTTCATAGTTGATTTTCACGTTTCATTCTAAGTACCAGTAGATGTTGGATTGTAATCTTCTGAATGACTTGTTGAAGTTTTTTTCTTAACCGACCGACTCTTCTAATTTATATTTTTCTAGAGAACACCATATTCAAAAGAAGGACTCACTGATTATTTGAAATTATGTTGTCCTAATTATGTAAATGATGATGATCTTAAATCTGTTTAACAAAGGAATTTGTTTGAGCGTCTAATATAAATTTTTGCTTAATATAAAAACCATCTAACCCCAACCCAATTAAGTTGACCATATAAATTGCCTTTCAAATTTGTGTACTTTGGTTATTTGGAAATCATTTTGCATCTGATTGACTATATCGCTGAAAGATAGTAATGTTGCTTAGTACGTCGGAAAGTTAAAGGCATTCGAAATACATGCATATGCTTTGAAATATGTGTATGTGTGGGTTGAAATATCAAGCAGTGGCGGACCCAAGAATTTAGAACTGAGGGTGCGATATTTATGATACAAAAATACACTAACAAATATTATTTAATAATCGAAGTTTTATCACGAAAATATAAATTAACAAAGAAAATACACAAATTCAAATAATAATTATAGTGGTACTTGAATCCGTCGAGTTCTAATTTTTTAAAGCAATCTATGACATGATCATCTAAACTTGTAGAAAAATATCTTTCAAGTGACCAAACAATCATTTAATAATTGATGATCCATGCTAGTCTACAACTTATTTTTGATATAAGTCATTCCTAAAAATATTCTTTCAAACGCTTTCAGTAGCAATAAGAAGAATCAACATCAACTTGATAAATAAATAAATTACTGGATAATTCATATGTTTTTTTTTTGCTTCGACTTAATTATTTATGTTGCTCATTAAGGGGAGAAAATTTTAAAGTAACATATTTATTTTTATATTTTACAAATGCAATAAATTTCATTTTAGTAGGCTTCATTCATTTTAATTATTAATTGATGGAATTAGAAATTTGAGGTGTTAATAATTTAATGTTGTATTGAGTTATAAATTATAGTAAATAATTTCATGGAAATACAATTACATGTGTATATATTTATTAAAAAAATATAATTATATATATATATAATATACATTTGAATTTTTTTTGAATACAATTGTACCCCCATTTTACCACGAAATCCGCTTGATATCAAGAAAGAACTTTAATATAAATATATATATATATATATATATTAGTAATCAAATGAGAACTATTTTTTGTGTGAGAACGTGAAAACTCTATTGTTATGTTTTGTATAACACATTGTCTTGTATTAAATTGATCATTGTTTTGCCCTTCAAATAATAATTAATTTATAACATAATAATACCTTATACTAACAATGATTGATGTATTACATAACAATATTAAATATAAAGCACAAAAATGATTAGTTTTTAGTTTTCAAAAATTAAATAGTTCTCACCAGAATACATCCCTATGTATATATATTTATCGTGATTTCAAAATTAAATGTATGTTTTGATTTTTTTTTTAATTTTTTCCTGTGAAACAAACTTAGTAATTTCCATATTCCTGGGTATTTGTATCAGAACTTTTTATTTGAAATTAAGTAAGAGGTCGACTGCAGTTTTGAAGTGCTATAAATTAATTAAACTATTTTCAGGAATAAAATGGGTGGGATTAAAGCTAAGGGAGCAGTATTACCAAATTAAATTTGACAATTTAGGTGGTTAGTTATGGATGTATCATGGCATGTCAAATCCATGTAAAAACTACACAAGTTTTAATTTGTTTCCCAATTAAGGCGGTTATTACTTGCCCATGCATGTTGTAGCTTGTATCATGTACATGCATTACATGGTCAATTCTTAAACCACAAATGCAGATTATATATATATCAAGCTCCTAATTATATTTAATAAATCAAAGTTAGGCCAAAAGCTACTCGTTCATGCGTCTACTAATAGCAATTTAACCGCCAATTAAGATAATCTTATAACTATAAATTGAGCTCCACCTCCATTGTTTTCTACAAATTCCTAGCTAATCTTTCTCTATCTCTCTCTAATTAAGATGGAGAAAAAACCATGCAACTCACAAGAGCCCGAAGTAAGGAAAGGGCCATGGACAATGGAAGAGGATTTGATTCTTATTAACTACATTGCTAATCATGGCGAAGGTGTTTGGAATTCACTTGCTCGATCTGCTGGTAAATTTACGATTTCTTTTTCTTCTTTTGTGTTTTAGTTTTTACGAATGCAATAGATGAAGGTATATAAAAACCCTAATAATGACCGGTAACAAATATATGTCGAATTTTTAATAATTCTTGTTTGTGGTTTTAGGGCTAAAGCGTACAGGGAAAAGTTGTCGTCTACGGTGGCTGAATTATCTCCGGCCAGACGTCCGAAGGGGCAATATTACACCGGAGGAACAGCTTTTGATTATAGAGCTGCATGCCAAGTGGGGAAACAGGCAAGTGATATATACTCATCTATTACCAAAAGTTACCATTTCTTGCAAAAAAAAAAACTGAAGGGGAAAATTAAATAAAGCTAATTGAAAAGGGGTTGTCACAATTGCTAGCTAGCTAGTAACGTTGAAGTGGACAGCTACCATATATATTTCTGGCTTTCAAAGACATAATTACGTACTCGGTTTATATATATGATTCAATGATGTATGGCGATATTAATTCTAATAATTAAAAATTATACGTCACTGTCTTACTGATTTAAAAGCATAAAATTGGATATCATGAAAAATAGCATATGCGGAACTGCTTGACCCTACCATCTTCAATGTTGCATTGCAATCACAGGCGGATGTACATATTATGTTTTATTAAAAAAAATCAACTTAACATGCGCTAATCAAAATTTATTCGTTCAACCATATCCCAAGCAAATAATGAAAAAGACCATAATTTTAATTAAAAGAAGTGTAAAAATGAAACATGCCATGTTTAAGCACAAAAGGTTAAAAGGATAAAGTAAGTTTTTTTATCTTCACTTTCAATTTCTACAATAATGCATGATAGCAGCGAAATTAATTTAGTCGCCCGGCCTTCACATTAATAGTAGTCTTAGTTCGAAATCATTTAAATTGTGATAATTACAACACTAAGTTTTGTTAAATAATTTTACAGGTGGTCAAAAATTGCAAAACATTTACCTGGAAGAACAGACAACGAGATAAAGAATTACTGGAGAACTCGAATTCAAAAGCACATCAAACAGGCTGAAAACGTTACAACCCCAAATCTAGACCACATGAATGTCGATCAGCCCAGCTACGCAAACCCAGCTCTCTCCAGTTGTGTCCCTACGGAAAATGCAGTTAACCAATCATATTCAACCAATATCGCTACTTCTTCCTTTCATGGAAGTATGCCAAATTTTCACGGCCACGATTTTCCCAATCAATCAAACGATCACAACCTTTGGGGCATGGATGATCTTTGGCCCATGCAGTTACTGAATGGAGACTAATTAATATGTATGTATGTGTTATTCGCAAGTTAAGCCCTCTGGTCGAATATTCTATTTTTATATATTATTATATGTGTTTAATTTAGTATATATTTATAGATAGAAAAGAGGACACACGTGTTCGATTATTTTGAAAAGTTTAGTGTGTGTGTGTGTGTATTTTATGTACATGGATGTCTTGAATGCTCGAGTTTTTTAGACATGTATAGTATATGAAAACGTTTTGAGTGTATTTATGTTTGATTATGCCTAATAATCCTCTTTTGTTTTTCATGTTGTAGCTATATGTATTTTATTTGGTTCGGACGTTATATTAGT
>AYJT01064010.1:0-14091 GCA_001278415.1 Ocimum tenuiflorum | reverse complement strand
AATTAAATCGTACAAGTCACACAAAATATGAATTTAATATCCATCCACGACATGCTTAAGAGCATTAAATAAATCAATCCACAATATGCTTAGAACAATAAATAAATTGTTCTCGTGGGCCAGTTATGGAAACATGTACAGCCTCAGTTGTGATTACTGTTTATATCTCATTTAAGGTTACTGATCATGCAATCTACTGTCTATGATCCACCCTAGTTATTTGAGATAAACAGTCTAGTTTTCATATGAAACGCATGAAAACTGTTAATTTTGTATATAACATAAACAAAGTTAGCTTTACGTATACTAAAATCCAACACACTAGGGCATCGATTTCTTCCCCTAGTGAATGTACAGGGTGTTGATTCATTCATCATCAATCTTTTCAAAAGGATTCACAGACAGCGCTAATTGTTGTGGGTGAGATTTTATGGGATTGATATTCGGAACCTCAAGAAAGAAAGATCAGCGAATCAAATAGAAAACGATACATGAATATATTCTTTTATTGATAGGATGTCATTCGTCCTTTACAATGGACATTGAATCATATCTATACATCAGTACATCGAGGGTTACTAGGACGGTTTCCTCGGGATCATGACTATGCTCACATCTCCATCGTGGCTCTCCGGATAACCATCCTCTAACCTCCATGTCGTGGCAGGTGGTTTGGTTGCTTCGATCCTGCGGCTTCGGGTGAACTGACTTCAAACCTGTTGTCTTCGGGTCTGCGGGCCTTCGATCCTTCGCCCATGTGCTGAACTTGGGCTTAGTTTAGTGGGCTTTGATTGGGCCTCCATAAAATGGGCCAATTTAGATTTCACCCGCAACAGATGTGAAAAAATAGATAAATTTAATCACAAATAAATTTAAATGATAAAGTAAAAAAATATGTTTTTTTTAATTTCAAGGATCAATTTTAAAATTATTAAAATCACTTAAAATAATTTACAAATTTGAGAAAAACATAATCAATCTTCTCCATCTTGTTAAAAAATTAACACACATATAGATAGAATGTAAATAAAAAAGGAAATACAATAAATTAAAAAAAGAGATGGTGTGTGAGCATGTATGTGTGTATATATATATTAGTAAATAAAATATATTAAGATAATATTAGTGGTTGTGTGATAGATTAGTAAACAAAAGAAGCTAATCATAGTTAGTAAATAAACAATTAGAATAATATTAGTATTTAGTGGTGGTGTGATATATTAGTAAATAAATTATATTAAACATTAATGGTAGTTGTGATTTGATGGTTTTTGGAAGTGAGATAAATAGGCATACACTTTTAATATATATATTTTGCATGCATGGAAGAAAAAAGGAGGAAATTTTCTCTCCAAATGAATAGTAATTCATTACTTGACTTTATTATATAGATAGATGGATACTACAAAATCAAAGCAAAACTTTTGATTTGAAAGGAGTTTCAAGGCCGCCACACTCCAACACCCGTGGTAATGGGGGTTTGAGTATAGAACTTCCAATAAAAATTCCACTACAGTTTTTCAATTGAAGGTTGAAGCACCCCATCACCACGGGGGTCTGACCCTGGGCTGTGGGTAGGCTGAACCATCCTGGCTTAGGGTGGGTTCGCCCATGCGAATAATAATTTTTAGTAACACCGAATGCCTAATAAACATGTTTACTTTAATTTTATATATCAAAATATTTATACACACATAATCAAATGCATATATATATATTGAAGACTTGATGGATACAGCGCATTGCGCGGGTTGCAAATTAGTTAATTGTGAAAGCAAATTTGAGAATGTGAATGAAACCCTCCACGAGGGTTTCGTGGATTCCCAAATGTTAGTTAATGAATCCCAAAAGCTAATTCTAAAATCCTTGAACCAAATCATAAATTTTGAAATTATTTTATTTCTCGATTTTAAAACTTACCAACCAAATAAATGTGTTGTAAGTAATATTATATTATATTCAATAAATAAATAAATAAATTCTGCAACATAAAAGAAATAAAGGCAATAAAAATAGAAAATGGTTGATATTCGTAAGAGGAAATTGCAGTCATCCTCTTATAACTCCTCCCCATTATTGCACGAAGTACTTTGAAAAAAGAATGCAGCCCATATCTATACATATTTTTATTTTTTAATTACGTGGAAGGACAGTTGGCGATTAGGGTTTGGAGAGGGGGGCATTTCGCTTCGCCGCTTTCGCCATCGGTTTGCTCAGCGATTGAGCTGCCAATTTCTTCGTTTCCAGTTGTTCTTTTCCACTCTATGTACTACACTGAAGAAAAATTTTCTCCTTTTTTTATCGCCCGTTTATAAGGTATTTGCAGAGCCCGAATAGATGTACTTTTTGTTTTTTAATATATGTATTTATGGTTATGCTCTCCTTTTATTGTATTTATTTATTAGGTTTAGGGTTTAGGGAAAATAATTGCATCGGCAGTTGTGTAATTTTGCAAAACAATTTTAGTTTATCAGTGTAGATGACTATTAAATGCTATATATGAGATGAGACGCTGAAGCTAGAAGTGATGATTCTTATTGTTTTTTCATATTTGAAGCTCAGTTTGGGGCAAGTGGTGCATATAGAGAAAGAGTAACTAGTGAAGCTGGAATGAGTTGATGCTATGACTAGACTCTCGTTTAGGCCTCGCCCCCTTGACATTAACAAGAAGCTTCCCATTGTAAAATCTGTCAAGGACTTTGAGGATGATGACGTTCCAACTTCTACTCGTAACTCCCAGATACTCCGTCTTGCGGCAGAAGCTGATAATGAGGTGAGTCGTCTAGTTGAAAATCGAATTACATTGCAGTTTGATCCATTGAATGATTGTTATACCAGTTTCTGCTGCAGTTGAGATTTTTCTTTAGTCACGTGTACAATTTGTTGGTACTCATTACATCAGAACAATCAAGCATATAAATAGTTCTTCATTTGCATTGTCGTTGAGGGTGCTGGTAGGAACCCTGACTCCTGTGAAGGGGATTATTTGTTATGCTGTATTGAGCACATTGCCCGGGATTGATTCCTAATAAGTCTATGGGGGCCTTGTAGATCAACTTTCCACTCTAGTGGAGCTTTCCTTTTAGTCCCGCCACAAGAGTTCACTAGTTTTGTTTTGGTGTTGCCCTTTTATTTTTGGTATCTTGAGGTAGTATTTATCAATTAAGCTAGCGTTCTGTCTTCGTAAAGTAAGAAAAAGGTTGCAGTATGTAGGTTTGCAATTTTCTTAAGAGTTCTTTTCTTTGTTATGATATTCTCAATCCAAGCCGAAAATTGGACAACGTAATTAGGGCTTAAGTCTCGGTATTGAGGTTCTTAGAATGTAGAGAATGGTGTCAGGATTTTCCAGAGGAATTAAAGCTTCTTCCCTTCAGTAGATGGATAACATGTTGCTATAATCATGCTTGCTGATGCCTATTGTACAGCTTTCACTAATATTAACAAAAACAAGATGGGGGAGCGGGTATTCTATTACAAATCGTCATACAATGATGAGAATGGTGCCAGAATAGCTCTGGAGGAGTAAATGTTTCCTCTCTTTGGTAGATGGATAATATGTTGCTGTAATCATGCTCGCTGATGCCTATTGTACAGCTTTCACTAATATTAAACCAAAAGAAAATAGATGGTGGGATACTGTATTACAAATCATCATTTAAGTGTGACCCACCTATTGTCCTTACAAATGATGTCTGCTTCATGGCTGAAGCTACATCAGGACCAAACTGGAATAGTTTATTACCCTAAGCATTAGGCTATCCTTGCTCAAATTAATGAATCAATAGACCTGCAATGGAGTTTGGAGAATCTTTCATTATCTGAGAAACAATTGTTTTCTTGTCAATATCAAGTTACAGCTATCGTATTTGTTAGATTCAAAAAGAGCAATACTTCAGAGGTATTTGCGTGATGCTTCTCTATAATTAGTAACTTTTTGCAAAATAAGGTTTTTATATGCTGTTTGAGCTGTTCATGCTGCAATGCACAATATATTAGACACATGGACTAGGTTGATCGTAACTTGTTTATGGATTAATATTGTGGCACTGATGTAAAACTAACAGGTCCAGCAAGTATCTGCCAAAAAAATTGCTTCAGAAATACCGACTCCTGAGTTTGTGGTTGTGGACACCTATGAAAGGGACTACTCCCGTACATTCAGTCAACCAATGTCGTATCTGCGAGCAAGGGGTGGTAAGTTAACTTCTTGGGCTCCTTGATGGTTGGAACCTTTACCCTTCTCTTTATTATGCACTATAACATTGTCAATTACTTGCAGCTCGGGCTGAAATTGGAGAGTTTGTTGAGTATGATCTTGATAATGAGGATGAAGATTGGCTTCAAGAGTTCAACAATGAAAGAAAAATACTTGCAGCTGAAAAGTAACCATCTTTCTATGTTTTATAATATTTGTATTGTGAATATTAGATACCTTAGTTCAATTCTTCTATTTATTTATTTCGGTATTTGCTTCCTTAGCAGTAATTTGATGCATTGTACTTTATTCAGACATGAAGTTGCTAGGTATCATTATTCTTTATTTAGTATTAGAGGACTTTCATTGAGTACTATTGTTCTTATGACTGTAATGGGAGTTCGAAGGAATATGTGAACAATAAGAAGATATGCAGCAGGCAGAATAAAAGAGAAGAGAACAGCAGCAGAACAGAAAATAAAGAACGACAAACTGGAAATAAATATTGAATGGCAGTAGTAATAAATAATGACAACCTACGATTTCTACACGGCAGAATTCCAATAACCCCAATCTCACTCCAAATTTTTGCGTTTTGCCCAAATCTGATGCTTAATGTTGGCATAAAATAAATTAATTACAATCTGTCTTCGCGAGATACATAACTGAATAGTTTTAGAGTCCAGTTTGAAATAAACTTCCTAAATAACTAGAAACTAAATGAATAAAAGGACTAAATAATTCATTCTATATTAAATAAATTAAATACTAAATCGTAGTCTGTCTGAGGCTCTTCTGTTATTATATACTTGTTTGTAAATGTGGCTAAACTTGTTGAAGTTTTTGTTATTGTTAATGATGCTAAAGTGCACTTCTTAGCACCTTCACCGCTCCTATTTAGAAGTTGTCACTTGATTTAAAAACCCATCAGGTCACTTATAATTGATGTACGTATATGTCATGATCAAGTTGGGTCATTTTTGAACTTCATCTCACAACTTGAGTTATGTAAACAATTGCTGCTACACCTGCTTGTGATATCACAGTTATCATCTTTAGTTGACAAAGAGAGGTCTCTGAAATGTTACCAGTGAACCAAAAATTGCTTGGTAACATTTCTGTTCTGCTCATGGTTTTCTATAAAGCATTTTTACTTAGCTAGTTTTATTTTTGTGCAGATTGGAGACAATAATTTTTAAGTTGGAGGTTTTAGATCACAGGGCTCGTGAAAGAGCAGGAGTTATTACTCCAACACTTAGCTCACCTATTCCTGTGCTTTTAACTTTTGATGCTGCTGTTGAGGTGAATGTTGCAAATTCTTTTAGTGTTTATAAAGTTTATTATAATTTATTCTGAGATTATGATTTTAGTCGTGTTGATTTTGTTATTTAATTTTGTTTTTTGGATGGCGAATTTCCCTTTGCTATCTGAAAGACACTGCACAAGTTCTCTTGACTTCTCACTTCTCTCATATATAAAATGCTATTCTGATATCTGATGGACTTTGCGCTTGGTTTCATGGCCTCTCTCAAATAGCAAACTGCAATTTGGGGTTGTGGCCTTTCAAATGATTATGAATTGGGATGGATTAGTTTGCTTTTATTTATTTATTTATTTATTTTCTAGCAAAAGGTTGGTGAAAATGTACATACTAAAGTTGAAGGATTTATGTTTGTACCAAGAAAGGCGTGCCATAATGAAGGATTTCCATTTTGTTATGTAGTAAAATATGGACATGACTGTTAAAAAGTGCTTCTAGGAGTTCACTTGGGTGGTGTGAGAGACTGAGAGGTCCTATTTTTCACAAGTAGCTGATGGTTAGTAAGGAATAATCTTATCATAATCCTGAACCTTAAAATCACCGAGTAAGACTTGAGATAAGTACATACCAATCAATTTGTAGTATGCTCATGTCATCTTTCCTACCAATGCTGTTCTTGCTTGCATTATGCAATGTTATGAATAATGATGGTGTTATTGCTTCACCTGCTTTAATGATATACCAGATACCTATACTAATTTGAGTAGTGGAGTGGGGCGTTTATTTTTTTATATGTATTTGGGTTCCTTCACAAAATCTTTTCATGCCATTTATGTGAGGTTTCTAATCTTTTGTCAATTCTTATGCTAGGCATTGCAATCGCTGTCCATTGAGTATGGAGTTTTTCGGTCTATTTATAATTACTGGAAAGAAAAGGTGCTTATCCTCTATCTGATACTCTTTATAGTTTACTTATCAGTAAACATACTATTTGTGGTAGCAAATAACACTGATGCTGCCATGTTCGTACTGAGGTTTTGGCAATTTTAGGCTTATCACTTCGGAATTCTTGTCCTGTAGAGCATCAATCATGGGTGACGGTGTCCAGGGTAGATCTTAAAGGATTTTTGGGTGCTGGAGTTTTTAGAGAATTAATGTAACATGTTTGATGATTCGCTTTTTAGGACATCGAAGTTGTCTGTGTATTATCAACACGTGGAAACTTTATTGCTTTGAAGTTTGAACCAGTGATCTATGCTAAAATTTTAAACAAGTGGGGCGTGCAAATTCTATTGATTGATGCTGACTTGTTAGCATGGAAGAAGTTCTTGTTCAAAGTCTTCTAATGAATTGTACTTTGGTTTGTATAGACATACACATACCTGATCTTCCCTAGGTTGAATATGGATTGAAAGACTGTATGGTACAGATAAACATGCGATTTTTTTTCTTTGGCATACCAGAAGTTGTCTGTTGTTACTTTTTCAATGCTAGTTCTAGTTTTCATTCAATACCTGTAACATGGTACATGAAGTGAATTTATCATGTATATGCTGCAATGTATATTCAGTATATTGGCTATGGAAATATGAGATTTGAATATGATTTGATAAAAGAAATCCCTCGAGAGAGAGAGAGAGATTATGAATTATTATATACTGTGACATAGGTAGATAACCTTTTATGTAATATTTGCGCATATTGCAACAATTGGCCGATGAATTGTGAATGCAGCGCTTTGGTTATAGAGTCCGAGAAACTATATAGAATGGGAAGTGTAGTTTTACTTACAAGTTTTATTTTTCAATTGCCTTCGTCTATATCAGCTTTCTGGTTCATGAACCCCTTTTCTTCTCAAAGTGAAAGGTTTGGCTTGAAATGAGCATTGAATTCTATTAACTTAACCCTTTGTTTCCATCTTGATCTCCACCAGCGTGAGCGACGCCAAAAACCTGTCCTTCGACGTTTACAGGTTAGATTTTTTTAGCTTTCTTTATATCTGGTAATGTGGTGAGGTATGTGTCAGCTACGGCGCGACAATGCATTCATCCTTTTTTCGATAAATAATCAATGCCATGCACTGACATCTGTTACATTCATGATTAATTATTTTAACGTTCAATTGTTGCTTGTCCTTATGCAAATATAAATGATAAACATCAAACTTGTTTCGTTTGGCCTCTGTTCTGCTAACCTGATGCTGAAAGATCGCACAGTTTTATCATCAGTAGATGTTCCCCTTAGTTCTCTTACCGTTACGCTTCTTAGCTGCATTTAATACCTTTTTGTGCCTATTGGCCTGATCATGCATTAACATTTCATTTCTTCGCTATTTAGTTTTAGCTGCTTATAACTTTTATGTACTTGCTTTACAGCCACCTCCGCCATCCAATGACACCAATCCATATAATGTGTTTAGGCCAAGGGAAAAAGCTCATAAGCTTCACACAAGGAGGGTATGCATTTTTGTTTGAAAAGTTTAAAATGTTTAAATTCGCTTTAATGATTTTGCCGTTATACTTCCTATGCATGACATGCCTTTTCCACTCATGTCTACCCTCTGAACAGATGCAAAGAAGGGAAAACAATGTACAGTCATTTGAAAAGCTTCGCCAGGTGATCTAAGAAACTATTCCAATTTTTAGTGAGATTAATTCCATTATTATATGCACTATAAAAATTAAATCAAGTGAATACTAATAATTGGTTTTCAAAACCACGAGTAAGAAATAAATTGACTATAGTAAAGCATTTGCTGTTGAATATGTTTCTAGTTTGTTATATTCGATTGTGTTGGTAAATTTAGATCGAGTTAATAATAGTTATTCTCTGAGGAATTAATTTATTATCCATGCTTGCATCTTCGGCATGTCATGGCACATACTATTGTATTTGCCAATTTCTGAAGTAGCTTATTTTTGCTTGAATCTGGAAAACCTGGCTTTATGCTCCTAATGGCCATCAGTTCATAATTGAATTTTTAATATTTCATTTGTATTAAGCAGTATTTGTTGTGAATCTTGAAGTTTATTTTTGTTTTTTTAGTGGATGTGGGCTGGGGGAATATTGAACTATACTTTGAAGATAAACATGTTAGATTCTTCAGATATATGTTTGTAGTTCTTCTATGATAAGTGCCTGTTTTCCTATAAATCTAATTAATGAGTTGATAATTTAAGAAAAGTTATGCTATTTGTACTTCATGTACTTTACGATTACTCACGCACATCAATATCATCACAGAAATTGGTTCTCTATACTTCATATCATATCCAAATGAAACATAATTTGATAGATTCAGAGATTGTTGGCTAGCAAATCATCATGAGTTTAATACTATGTAGCAGGTTTAGCCAGAGACTAGTGTTGTATTGTCTAGATAGATGATTGACATACTTTTTGAATGACTTTTACCTTGAACTGCTCTCTTCTTTTTCAATAAAATCTTTTGTTTCTTATTCAGAGATAATGAAGAAAATATAGAAGCTTAATGGACGTATTGCGGGAGGATAATTAAATTAAGTGGGAGGTTGGGTTCTAGAATTAATTCACACACATTATTATCTAGTATTTGGGGGTAATGATGTAGTTTGATACTTTATCTTATGTTCGATAGAAGAAATCAAACCATTGATTCTACAGTTCCAGAACATCTGCTCCTGTAACATCAAGCACTTTCAATTCTCTTTTATTTTCTCACTGTACTTGTTCCGTATCAGTTTCATATCTGTATTTAGTCATGGAGAAATGTATCCTGAGGAATGTATTCCAAAATAACTAATTAGATTAGAAGTTTCATTTTCCTTGTTAAGCAAACTATATATAACCAGATTAAGCAATCATGCTTTGATTTGACTTAGGTGATTTTAGATGCTATCTAAATCTTGTTAACATGCATTTTGCTTCTTTCAATATTTTATATGAACCATCTACCTTACATAGATTCTCTTGCGTTCCATAACATCCAACGGTTTCTTGAATCCCATTTGATAGAGCTTTCATTTTTCTGTTTGGCGTTCGAAGAGTTAAGTTTTCTTTTCAAGATTGACTGATACATTTCAGTGGTAAACTCTTATTGCCACTATTCTTCAATTTAGAATATCTGAATGATCAAATTCTTGTTCTCTAAATTTCTTCTCTTATGAATTGAATGATTTTTTTTGTGTAATGTTCCTGTGCATTTAGTTCTGTTTTTGATTCACTTTCCTAGGTGAGGCGCAACCTCGACCAGGCAAATTCCATTCTTGAGGCTTTGATCAAGGTACTGTTTCTCTGGTTCAAATCTGTGTGTGTCTCTCTCACCAATAAGCATCATGCTACATGTGAAGTTTGAAACTTTTTAGTAATAGATGTATTCTTCATTTCCATGTCATCTATTCTTTGCAGAGAGAAGAGAAGAAACGAGAACTTGTGGAGAGTGAGATAACCCTTCAAAGAATTCAGATGAAGTACAAGGTTTGCACCATTATCCGTGCTAGCATTTATCAGTATAGAATTGCAGGCTTTTGTGGTTTCTTGAATTGGTAGATGGGGTCATTATGAGGAAGCTGAATATAACAACCTTAATATGATTAGTATGTGAATGGATTTGACCTTGTAATAAAAAGTTATAGTAATGTGAAATACCAGATACAAATAATCATATGGTCTAAGTCTAAAGAATAAAGCAATTTTAAGGTTGCTATAGACAATTAATTATATGGAGATACAATACGAAATAGATTAAACTAGTTACTGGTTGGGTACTTTTTGACAATTCTGTGCATGAAGAACCTTTTTGCATTTTTGCAATTATAGATTTTCTGCTTCCTTTGTTGACTGTTGCTGCTTGTGGATACACACTTCACGATGTGTCGGACGCCCTCACCTCGTTGCTCATTGTGCTGTTTGATGTTTATGGTCCCCGTGGTTTGAGATTTCTTTTTAATGTATTTTATTACCACTGATTTATTGCAGCATGAAACTGAGCTCCTGGAGGATTCTTTGGCCATACCTGGATTGCCATCTTTCCCTAGCAAAGTGGGTTCAAGTGAAGAAGAGTTCTTTGATTCGGATGATGTGGCAAACAGTCGACCACCAACTCGATCCTCTGTTGTCCAAAATCCACCTTTCACTGAACCGAAGTTGGTGATGGTTCCTTCAGGGAACATGAGGAGGGAGGCTGGAAGGCGTGTTCCTCATGTTCGGCTTCCTAAGCTGGTAAGAACATATTTCTTTTTCCCAGTGAGACAAAATCTAACGTATATTCTCAATCTCTATTTATGGTGGTTGATAGTTTCCTTGAATAAAGTTTTGAGTTAAAACATATTTGTTTGATGGGATTGTAATTATTCTGAGCTAGCAATTTGCATTGTCCATGGTGCAAGCCAATTAAGATTTGGATCATCCATGGGCTCGCAATTTTATTGCTACCCCCTCCTCACCCCTAAGAAAAGTTACGATTGATGAGTTATCTTTTGTCAAAGGGAAAGAGAGTATGAAACATTTGAATATATAATGTAATATTGTTGTAAACTTTTTTTTTTGTTTTTTTGTTTCAAATAAAACAATAGAAGCATTTGAAGAGCTTATTTTTCCTTTGGCAATTTCAAGAATGTTTGTACTGCATATGATATGGTAGAGAGGACCAAGAAACATCCACCAGCAGTTAACTATCTGGCATTGATTGGTTAACATTCTCACTCAGTAGCTGCTTTTCTGGATGACTGGTGTCATGCCCATCCTCAGTATCCATATGTTATATGTATAATTGTCTATGTTTGATGCTCTTACAAAATGTATATGTGATTCTCTGAAATTTCTGCCAACATTATTTTGTATACTGAGCCGCAATATAGGACTTAATTCCTACTATCTTTCTAGCTTGAAAATGATTATACATATCTATGCAGGATCCTAATTAGCCAGTAATCTTGAGAGGTTTTCATATAGCCATGTTGCTTGAAGATTCTGATTGCATATGTGTATGCAGGACCCTAACGAGCCAGTTATGGCGTTCACAAAGCCGCTTCATCCAGATAAACTAGCAGCAGCTGGCATCATGCCTCCATCAGATGTTTCAACCACAAGTGGCGCATCTGCTCGTCCATTTAACTTCCGTGGAAGGATTGGGCGAGGGGGCAGAATAGTGTTTGATAGATGGAATCCTCTTATGCACACTCCAATCGACTGTGGTGATGCTTTGTATGTCCCACCGAGGCCTCGGCATTCAGCACATCATTGATGATTAACGACTTACTCTTTTTAGAGCTTGTCCTCTACATATGCAGATACTGTTTTCTACCAAGGTAAGTAGAGATGGTAAGATTTTTGGGCAATCGTGGATGCAGAATGAATGTTGTTGGAGATGATGAAGAAGATGGATGTAGGAGTAGGATGTGATGCTTTATGCTACCTAATGTTGTATTGAATAATTTGTTTGTATGGACTGGAGAGTTGATGCTTCATTAATAGGAAACACGTTGTAAATGAAGATCTTAAGCGATTGACTAATTTTCTGTAAATTTAATCGACGGCCAAAATGGTAATATACCGTGGGCAGAAAAGGAAATTATTGTACAGCGAACTTATTTTGTAAGTTATTATGACTCGTTATAATATTGTTGTAAGAGGTTATATTTTGTCGGTTTCAATTAGGGGTGTAGCTGGATTGAGTCGAACCAAGTAATATTTTGTTCATGTTTTACTCGTTTAATATAGAGTCAAGTTTTACTATTGAATAATTTGTTGTTCACAAACATAATTGAGTCTGCATAAACTTTACAAGTTTTGATTTGTTTAATTAATGAGTTTTACTAAATGAATTTGAATGAAATTTTTATCAAGTTAAGATCTGAATAGGTTAATTTATCTCTACCCTTAATTTTAATGAGAACCGATGATGGCCTACAGAAGTTGAAAGTTTTTATGCGGAGAGAATTTTCAGTGAATGTGCTAAATTTCAGCAATAACTTAACGCCCATAAAGTAGTTTTTATTTTTGGTTGGCAATTTTCATCCTCCTTGAGGCCATCTTTGGATCGCGAAAAAAATGTATGGTGACCTGCCTCTAGGGATATTGAAATCAGTAATTCAAGATTTCACTTTCGACTCTAAACTCAAAAGAGAAGTAACAGACGGCATAATTGAAGTTTATTTTTGAAAGGAAGATAAGAAATGCGTTGCTTTTTGAAGAATGCATAAAGGCAGATTTGTTCTTTACTTGTGGAAACCTCAGTATTCCTTTCCCAATCAATCACTTAATTCTGCTATATAAGTGGGGTTTATTTTGTGAATGAATATTGCATGCGATGGCGGGGGGAGAATCGGGCGGCCGCTCCTTCGAATACACGCCCACTTGGGTTATCGCTCTCGTCTGCTTCGTCATCGTCTTCATCTCCGTTCTCGCCGAGCGCGGCCTTCATAAACTCGGCAGGGTAATAAACATCAATTCATTCTTCTTCTTCATCATACATCACTTGTTGTTAATGAATGAATGCACCGCACCCGCCAGTTTTTCAAGCACCAAAACCAGGAGCCGCTGTTTGAGTCTCTGCAAAAGCTCAAGGAAGGTTGCTAGATATATATATATTTATTTATTCTTTATTATCTGGAATTAGTTTTGATTTGTGATGCGTGTGTGTATAAAAATATGATTCAGAGCTGATGCTTTTGGGATTTATATCGCTTCTGCTGACGGTGTTTCAACGTCCGATAAGCAAAATATGCATGCCGGAGCACCTCTCCAACACCATGCTTCCATGCAAAATGAAGGAAACTGAATCCGATCATCATCAAACTTCCCACTTCTTCTTCAATCGTAGATCGCTTCTCTCTCAACAGTCTTCATCTAATTCCTGTCCCACGGTACCTACCCATCAACTCCTCCTTCATACTTCATTCTTATCAATATCACCATCTACACTTACTCAAATACTACTTTCATAGCATAAATTAGTTTAGAATTTACAAATAATTAATACTTCTAACAACCAAATAATAATAATAAAAGACTGAACATTGGATACTAATCTAAAAGATTGATTTGAAAATTGCATTCATTTATACACACACACACACACATATACATATATATATGTGTATGTCTATATTCATGTGTTAATTAACTCTTTCCTCGTTTTAACGTGTTAACTCCATATTGACATCATATACTGCACATATTATAATATAAATATGCATATTTGTGTTTATGCAGATAGCAGAATATATCAATACCAACCTATATATATTCTCTATTCTAAATATGTTAAGATACAAATAATTACCGCTAATCTATAGATAGATAATTAAAAAAATATATATTAAGCTTTTCAGTAGTTGAGTGCACTCAATTATACTTTCAATATTAGAAATACGGGTATTGAAATGAAAGATCCATCACTTAAACAGTTCAGTTCAGTACAAGTATTAATTGGCATATTTATTTATGATTGGTGTTGATGTTATATGAAATTGGAAATTGCGAGTGCAGGGAAAAATTCAATTTCTGTCTTTGGAGGCGCTGCATCAGCTCCACATTTTCATATTTGTTATGGCGGTGGTTTACGTCTTGTTCTGTGCCACAACCATGGTTCTTGGAGGATTTAAGGTCCATATATTAATTAATTACTATATATTCTTATTATTCACTACATATA
>AYJT01063989.1:0-13510 GCA_001278415.1 Ocimum tenuiflorum | reverse complement strand
CAAAAATCACAGAAACCCTAGGGGATAAAATTTGGGGGGCGTCAATTTTTGAGATTCCGGACTTGGAGATTTCGCGATCTGTCATTACCGGACTACTCAAGATCAGGTATGGGATGCAACTCAGAATCCAATTCTGGAGTCAACCTCTACATCCGTAGATGAGATTTGCGCCAAAAACACAGGTAAGAATTCCGCAACTCCTGTGTGATGCACTTACAATTTCTAGAAGCATGTTAGGCAAATAACTGATGTATAATAAGTAATGGTATCCGAAATCCGATCCAGATGAAATGAATCGAGATTCAGTTTTCGCATTCGTACAACTCGGCGTTTAAGCGATAAGTATATTTTACATGAAATTTTTACATAAACCTAATTGAAATATCTTAAGTTAATAATTTTGTATAACAAAATTCAATTAAAATACTGAAAAACCCTAAATCTATTCAAACTCAATTTTTACATAAACCCAATTTATGTTTGTTGTGAGTTACACTTTCTCGTTGTTAGGTGGAGGCCTTTTTTTTGCTGCTTGTTCTCTTACTAAAATTTGGTCGAATGTATTGAGAAACTTTTGAAAGATTCACTTTTTGGTATATTTAGATTGGTAGATTCAATGATTATGTTTTAATTGTTTGGTTATGTTTCAGTAGCATAAAAAATGGCAACCTTTTAAGCAGCCTCTCATAGTGTTTCTCATCCTTCTCATTCTGAACAAGTCCTCAAACGGAAATCAAAGGATGTCGGATGTGATTATGGTATGTTAATTGATGGCAAAAACATGGATAAAGTTCAATGCATCAAGTGCGGGAAGAAGTTGAGTGAAGAAGTTTATCGGATCAAAGAACACATTGCACATATACCGGGAAATATTGCTCCATGCCCAAAAAGCTTCAAAAGAAGATCAATCTATTTTCTGAAACGCAACAAATGAAGCAAAGCTTAAAAAGATAAAAAAAGAATGATGAACTTAAAGAACTGACATCACAAGTTAGTCTTCCCGATGACTCAGCTGAAGATATTGTTTGTGGAGATGAGTTGCAAGATTTCCTTGGGCCTATGAAACCTCCACGCACTCTTGGCCCTATGGATAAATTTGCAAGTGTTATAGATCCGGAGTCTACGGGTTCGGGAGGGAGTAGGTTGTGGGATCAAAACATTAATAAAGTACTCTTCAAGCAACGAATGAAGCCTGTGAAAGAATTTGTTTCTAGATGGGGTTATGAAGCTGTGATTTCTTTTAACTGTGTCGAGTTAGATAGCTTCAAGCTCATGATGAAGGCAATTGGTCAATTTGGACCAGGATTTGTGCCACTCACAAGATATGAGCTGATAGTGCTATTGTTGAAGAAAGAGGTTGATAGAACAATTGAAATGCTAAAGAAACATGAAAAAGAGTGGACATCGAATGGATGCTCTATTATGACAGATGCATGGAGCGATAGGAAAAGAAGAAATATAATGAACTTGTGCGCGTATTCACGTTTGGGCACAATTTTTCTATCTTCTAGTGACTTTTTAGCTACTGCATATACAAGTGAGGTCATCTTTCAATATGTTGACTGTTCAAGTTGTCACAGACAATGTATCAAACAATATAGGTGCTTCAAAGTTGTTAAAAGAGAAGAGACCGAAGATATTTTGGACTTCATGCGCTGCACATTTTATAAACCTCATGCTTGAATTGATTGCAAAGCAGACAATGTTTAAGAAGATCATTGATCAAGCGAAGGCATTAACAGTTTTCCTTTATGCACACCACAAAGGTTTAGTTATGATGAGGGCACATACAAAAGAGAGGGACATTATGAGACTGGGAATAACATGATTTGCTTCATCATATCTTAGACTGGAAAGCATAAATGAAAAAAAAAATTAGAGTTAAAGACTTGGATGTCTTGGATGGGACGAGTGCAAATTTTCCAAGACTGCAAAAGGAAAATCTGCTTACTTTGCTGTGGTGAGCTTGGGATTCTGGAACGGTGTGTCACTTTGTCTCCAAGTGTTCACACATTTAATTAAAGCCCTTGAGATTGCTGATTGTGATAGAAAGTCATCAATAGGATTTGTATATGACGAGCTTCTCCAAGCAAAGGAAGATATCACAAGTGTTCTAAACAATATTCCAAAAAATTATGAGCCAATCATTCAAGTCAAGTATGAGAGGATGAAAGATAGACTTGATCGGCCATTGCATTTGACAGCTTATTTGTTGAATCTGTACTATCATTATAAGGACATTCGCATTGATAATGATAAGGATCACAGAAGCTGTGTTTGAGTGCATTGATATCTTTTTCCTGGAGATGAAGATATGCAGAATAAGATCTTTATGTAGGAGCTCCCAAGATACAATGACAAGGAAGGGACTTTTGGAAAGCCATTTGTAGTGAAAGTATGCTCCTCAAATGATACCACATTTGATCCAGGTAATATTTTATATATAATATTTTGCTTATTATAATTTGAAAAAATATTAATTGTGTGATTTTTTTTTATGTAGTAAATTGGTGGAGAATTTTTGGTGGATCAACTCCCAATTTAAGAGGAGTAGCTATGAGAATCCTCTCATTGACATCTAGTTCATCCGGTTGTGAAAGAAATTGGAGAGCACTTGAAGGGGTTAGTGTACTAACCTCCACAAAATATTATATAATTAAAACTATTTAGTGTGATTTATTTTGTAAATATGTTGTAAGTTCGTACAAAAGAAAGGAATAGACTTAGTGCAAAGCTACTCAACAATCTTGTATTTATTCAATTCAATGCAAGATTGTTGAGTAAACAAAAGAGGGCGAAACAAAGGAATGATAATGTGTTGTCTTCTTATGATGCAATCAAGGCACAAGATTGTGTTATTGATGGGCTTTATGATGATAATGATGATGATGAGGACGACAATGACGACGATGAATTTAGGACATCAAAATATCGAACAATGCGGGAGTTATATAATGATTTTGAGTCTGAAGATGAAGAAGTTAATTATAATGAATTGGAAGAGGTTGAAGGTGGTGGAATATTAGGAGAATCAAATGTTTGAATGTTTTCTAAGATTTCGTCTATTGTGGACTTACTTTATATTATCTTCATTAGATGTTTTATTTGAACAGTTTGAATATTGGAACATTTATTTTAATGTCATTCTATTGTTATTTTGTTGTTATTGATACAATTATCATTTGAAATATTCAATGTTATATTGTTGTTTTATTGGAATTGAATGGTGGTTTTTGAAATATTGATATGGTTATATTTTGAAATATTTATTTAAGGTGCTTGAATATTGAAAATATAAAACAACTATTAAAAAATGGGTTGAAGCTTAGGCCCTGCGTAGACCGCCTAGGTGCTAGGCCCCCCGGACGCCCGACTAGCGCCTAGCGAATTCTGCAACATTGCTTACAGTGAATCAAATTAAAAATAAGTATAAAACATCATTATCAAGCTATTGTGATTTATCAAATCAAGTTGTTAATGTAGTAAACAAAAATATCGTGGGAAGACTTGACCAAGAAAAATACCAGAATTGAGCAAAAATTCAATTTAAATAACTGATACATATAGTTAAGAATTTTATTCAATATTTGAATAAAATTTTAACTTGAATTTATAAGACAATCTGTTTGTTATATAGTGCTGTTTTGATTGTTCAAGTAGAAAGATGAGAAACGAGGAAAATATCTTTGAAGAAATAGACTAATTTTTAATGGATTAGATTATTGAATATGAAAATCTTAAATCACATGAGGTCACTAACTTGATGAAACAAGAAAACATAAAAACATATAAATCATCGGGAACAAATGGCAAATGGCAGCAACACCCACAATTTGAGCAGACACATTTCTTGGAGCCACAAAATAGCAAAGTAAAGACAGACAAATTGGATAGAACTGCAGAGAAATATCAAGAGAGTAAAATAATATTGATAATTAAAAATCGTTGCCACGGATAAAGAAAATTGCAGAAACTATTTTTAATAAATATTACACATGTAAATGTTAAAAAGAAATTTTGGCCCCAAAAAATGGGTGGCCAATGGATGGTTCGTGGTCACCTTCCAGTTAGATCTCGTCCTTCATCTCGACTACCAATTAATACCTTCATTCTGGGTCATTATATATGAAGTCAATTTGTACCATGTATAAGTATGTTTCCAATCAAAGTAATCTTTTTCCGGTACAGAATAAGAAACTACACTAACAAGGAACGAGGTCGAGCACCTCATGTTGCATCATAATTAAGCTAAGACAACACCTTCGAAGGTGGCTCCTCCAAGACTTGAAGTCCGCTTGGTATAGTAGCGCCTAATGAGCTAGAGCTAGAGCTAGAGCTAGAGCTAGATAGTTTGCCACTAAATTTGCTTCCTGATATACATAATTTAGTTACACCGTCCACTCTCTACTCATGAGGTCTTTTATGCCATCCGCCAAACCCCGCTCTCTACCTCCCTGAACCATCAAAGTAATCTTCATATTTCGATTTTTAACAAACATACACAGTTAGTTATGGATCTAACGATGCATGAGCAACCAAGATTAAGATATATATACATGAGAACATATTACAACGAAAAACTGAAATATTTAATTTGAACTTGCGAAAGTTTTCAGCCATAAAACCGAAAATGATAATTATATCACGATAATGTAACATCGAGAGGACTTCATGCAAGATAAAATGGCCTCAAGTATTTGGAATATTTAGACTACACAGATGTTGAGAAACGACCTGGTCTAGAGCCTAGGTTGCTCATATTCATCGTAATCAAGACTACTTAATTATAATGCCAAACAACATATTAAGCACACTAATTACCCAGGATTGGTCATATATAATCCGAGTGATGCTGAAGCAACCGAGTCTTCAATTCTTCATATATAATCGGATATTCTGTTAATTTCGAAAAGAATTATTGCATTTTAGGTTTCTAACACTTCACACAAATATTCACGATTTCAATTCTCAGCTGATAATCATGTTAAATGAAAAGCCGAATCTGAACGAAAATGAGATTTAATAGTGTGAATGACGATTGATAGAATATATGTCACATCGGGCTTTTACACAAAATTCACTTCAAATTCTAGCTTGTATAAGTATGCTAATTTTAGTGAATCTGATGCTACTAGACTCAGAACATTTTTAAATAGGAGAATGATCGAATATTATTGTCTATGAAGGATACCAATTTTCGACCCTCAGTCCATATTCCTTGAAAATGATGAAGAAAAATAAATAGTGTTATTATGAAAGGCTTTGAATGTGACACAATTAAGAAAATGCGTGATGGAGATGAAGGGTAAATCCATATATATAAAAGTTCACGAGATAATTAGAAGTTCACGAGTATGTTTAGAGAAAGTCGGCGTGAACTCTTGTTTAATCTCCATGTGGTCCACAATCACTCACTTTCACATTATTTTTTTCATTTTTATTAATGATTAAGTACTGCCATACAAATCTGATTGGAATTTTTGTCACCAACTTTGTTCAGATCTATATGTTCCAACTTTGTGTCCTCGGCTATAGGAAGACTGTGAATAGATTCATTTTTAGTTTTAGTTAATATTTAGATTAATTCATTATGAAGATTTTTCATTTTGTTTAACTCGGATAAATATTAACTAAATTAAAGGTCAAAGTTTCGAGTCTATGTAGAAATATCCGTATGAATTTATTTAATATTGTACTTAAGTTCCAAGAGGAGAACATGGTCAACTTATTACAAAGGAAAGAATTGGCAACAATAAAATCATTGCATGACTTGGGCACCTCACTCACATACATAAAAATAAATCTTGGAAGATTTGTAATGTATTTGATGGTCGGCTGGATATGTTTGCACTCTTGTAATTGCATTGTAGAGACGATCGTGCCATGGTTACATAATTGGAGTAATATGTTAGTTGAACAGCAACCAGGAGGCGGCACCAATTACACTGCAGCAGAAAATTCCAAACACCAAACAGAAGAAATCCAAATAATAAAACTAATTAGCAACATGAACAAGAAAAACAACAAATCTGAATAAGAGCTGTGGTGTGCCTTGAAAGTGATTTTGGTTGACTCTCCAAGGATACACAACTACCACCGAAGTCGTGCACTCGAGGTAAGTGGTTTGGAGATGATTGAACAAAAGCTCAAAGATTTTCAAACAGGAAGAATGGTTTGAAGAAGGTTTTATCGTGTACCAATAAATAGAGGAGAGGAGAACACCAACGTGATCGGAACCGCAATCTCACCCTCTGATTTGGCGACAGAAGTAATCCCAAAAATTAGGGCTCTTTGTTTTGACCAAGGGAAAAGGGAAAAATAAGAAACACGGTTATGGTTTTATTTTATCTTTCTTTTGTTTATATAAAATAAAAGTGCAAAAATTACAAAAAAAAACTAAAATAAAAGCAAAAATAATAAACTGGACAGAGCCGAGCCATTTCCAACATAATATACATATAACTAACAAATCCCTCTCCGCACGCGTGTATTATTGCAATCTTGGTTGATAATTATAAATTTGGCTTCATATAAAAAAGATATCATTGCATATATATCCTGTTCAAACCATTGTGCTGGCAAGGACAATTGCTACAAACAAACATATCCAAATCGAGAGCCCCTATTACACATTGTGTTACAGTGCTTGGATCACTGGCTTTCAACACTCATCTCTCTTGCCATATAAGCCCATTTTTACACCACCACCATAACCAAAAGAAAAAAGATGGGTGGTTTTAGCTTCACAACCCTTCAATCTCTTCATTATTCTTGTTACGTGGTGTTCCCACTTGGAAAGTTGCAATGTGATAGCACTGGAATTAAGCCTAAACTGAGCCCGAACAAGGTGATGAGAATAAATAAATAATGAATGCACATTAACTGCATCTGTTCCATTGTTTCCAACTGAAAAAGGTTACTATCAGCTGATACTAGTAGCGACTTAGAACTTTTATTCCTTGTCATTACATGATACTAGTAGACCATATGTAATATATATTTTTGTGGTGTAAACGTAGGCATTCCAAGCTGCATGCAAGGTTGAAGCCTCAGTCATTAATGTTCCAGCAGATTATTTATTCCATGTGGGGCCATTTCATTTTCTGGTCCATACTGTCAGCGCAATATTGTTTTCCAGCTGAAATAAAACTGCATAATTTCGATAACAAATTGAACAATTTTGCCGCTCATAGCTTGGCGTCCCTGGGAGCATTGATTCCTGGCGGTTGTCAAGAATTGGAGGAACTCCCGGATCAAGTTCGATCGTGGCTGAACTATGATGCAATTGGCGTTGCGCTCCCCCGATCCATTCTAGTTTAATCACTAGTATTTTCCTTGTACCAAAAATAATCGAACAATTAATTGCCTTTTTTTTCCCTGTACTTTTCCTTCAATCTGACCTCGCTTGAATTAATATAAATTGTGCTGTTAGATGGCACGATTATAGCTCCAACAAGCTCAACTCCATGGGGCTCAGGCATTCTGCAATGGCTCGAGTTCACCAAACTGGTCGGACTGACGATCAAGGGAAGTGGCACGATCGACGGCAATGGTGTTATGGTCCAATTCTAATCGGTAATAAATACCGGGACTTTGCAGTATTTGATTGATCACAATTCTATATATTCCATTTACTATTGGTGGCAGAGTTCTCCTACGACTACGACCCCCTCGGCCATCAATCGAAACTCATAGCCCCTCCAATGCCACACTCGTGCAGAAACTTGTAATAATTTCGACCCTTAATGCTTAATTTTTCACCAACTTTTACCTTGCAGTAGTAAAACTTTTTTATTCTTGAATTTTCAGAAAAGTGGTTCATATGGGAAAATGCCAAGCACTAAACCAACGGTAAGGACCACTAAGTTAGATCAACTTATTGTTTTTATTCAAAGGACAGTAAATTACAAATATACCCCTAAGTATGTGGTTTAATACTTTGAGACGATCTTACTCAAGTTTTCTGTACAGACAATAAAATTCTATGAAAGTTTGAATGTGACTATGACGGGAATCACAATCCAAAACAGTCCACAATGCCACCTTAAATTCGACAATTGCATCAGAGTATTGGTATACGATTTCACGGTATCGTTGCCTGGAGACAGCCCCAACACCGACGGAATTCATTTGCAGAACTCCAAGGATGTGCTCATTCAAAGCTCAAATCTTGCTTGTGGTATATAAATATGCATTTTACTACTATCAAATTTCATGTACAAATTTGTGCTCCATCTTGCCACTATCCTAACCTCAAATCAACACATATCCCGTTCTATCTCTACAATCTTTTGGCCACAATTCGGACAGAATGTCATTTTCTTGAAAATAGAAAAAGGAAACTGGAAAAAATGACTTGAGCCCCATTAGGAAAAGAAAAATCATAAACCTGAAAAAAGATTAATAAGATTGAGATAGGCCAGTGAATCACTTGTCCAATCGATAATCACTAAATAAAAATAATTTGTATTTGACTTATGGTTTTTTCTTAAATGTTGTTTGTGGGCTGGGGATGATTGTGTATCGATTCAAAAATGGTGCACGAAAGTTTACATACACAATATTAACTGTGGACCAGGGCACGGGATCAGCATTGGAGGGCTAGGGAAAGACGATACCAAAGCTTGCGTTTCAAACATCACGGTCCGCGACATTGTCATGCATAACACTTTGAACGGATATTTGTTATATCCGATAAGGAGTGGGAAAAGTCGACTATAAATAGAGGCATTCAGTTGCAGATTTTCGACATCAACATACATCCTCAACACGAAAATTTTCTGTATATTTTCGCATCCAAAAAGCATATGTCAGCATTTTTGCTTTCGTTCTGTTCCCGATACTTTTTTGTTTGCAGTGTTACTACAAAGGGGTCCGAACCTTTTTACCTTTGGAGCCAAACTCGCATCAACTGAGAGCAGTTTCGGGCTAAATATTGTCTTGCGGGCAAAGGTCTCCTCGACTCGGTTCTACATAGTTTGGTTCGATTTTCTTTCTTCTAATTTACTTTACGTAGAATTGTTTATTCTATAATTCTACAAAGGATTTCAAATTAGATCTGTTGTAATTATTTAGTTGGGTTGTAGTTATTTGCAATTAATTTATTTTCTTGAGTCTATATTATCCGGTGGCTTTTACCACTCTCGCTACTAATAAACAATCGCAAGACAATATTCTGTTGTTTCTGAGCGATGGTTGATCTGACAAAGACTCCTAGTAACTCAACTGGAACTCCAACCGACCTAATGGATGCATTGAATGATGTCGGCACCCCACTAAACACCAACTCGACTGCAATGACTGTTGCAGTGAGATCCTTTCCGATGAGTGCTGCCGATAAGCCCTTCAAATTCGACGATTGGCAGCAGAAGATGCAATTCTACCTAACTACCTTGGGCTTGCTGGATACCTGCAAGGTGATAAAACAAGTTATTGTTGAGGACGAACCAACACAAAAACGAATCGCCTACGATCAATGGACACAAGGTGATTTCCTTTGTTGTAACTTTGTCATTAATTGTATGATTGACACCTTATGCATTGTTTACTATGGAACTAAGACTTTTAAATAGTTGTGGGAACAACTCAAAAATAAGTACAAAACTGAGGATGCAAGTACCGAAAAGTACATCGTAGCTAAGTACCTGTTGTACCTGATGGTAGACGTACGGTCGATGGTGGAACAAGTGCAAGAGTTCCAACTCATTGTGCACAACGTTTACGCCGAGAGAATGGTTATTTCCGATGCTTTCATGATTGTAGCCGTGATTGAAAAGTTGCCACCTTCGTGGAAAGACTTCAAGAGTTACTTGAAGCACAAACAAAAGACGATGTCTTTTGAGGATCTAATTATCAAACTCAGAATTGAGGAAGATAATAGAAAGGCTTATCAAAGACCCAGTTTGTTTAATTCAAAGGCCAATTTGATGGAGCAACGTGTCGGTCCATCAAAGCAGAAAAATGCTCAAGTTGGGAAGAAGCTTTATGACAAGTCAATGTTCACTGGAGCTTGTCACAACTGTGGCAAAATTGGGCACAAAGTCAATGAGTGCAGAAAGCCAAAGAATAAAAACGGCAAGGGGAAACAAGTTGCTCAAATTGCCAAGACTGAAAACTGGAAGGATGATCTGGTGGCAATCATCTCTGAAGTACTCCACATCAACAATCCAAGGGAATGGTAAGTGAATACTGAGCTACCGTGCATGTCTGTTGTGACAGAGACATGTTGTCGTCCTACCGAGCTGTTGAAGGAAGAAAGCTACACATGAGCAATCAAGCTATGTCTGAGATAGCTGGAACTGGAAATATGGTGCTAAAGCTAACAAGTGGAAAAGAGCTAATATTGAAAGATGTGCTACATGTCCCTGAAATCCAAAGAAATTTTGTTTCTCGATCTCTACTTGCAGAAGCTGGTTTTAAACTTGTATTCGAGTCTGATAAATTTATATTGACTCAGTTCGGCAAGTTTTTAGGTCAAGGTTATTTAGTGGATAATCTCTTCAAAATCAATGTAATGGTACAACGCCAAAAAGCTGATGTTTCTAGTGCAATCAAAGTTGATTTTTCTTCTTACTTGCTTGAGTGTTCTGATTTATGGCATATTCATTTGGGACATGTGAATATGAATGCTATAAAATGTTTAGTAAATTTGAATTTACTAAAAGTGACTGAATTTAACAAAGATAACAAATGCCAAATTTGTATTAAGGCAAAGATGACGAAATTACCATTTAATTCAATGGTACGAGACACACAACCTCTAGAATTATTTCATACCGATGTATGCGATCTAAAGTTCATGCAAACTTTGATAAAAAAAAAAAAAGTTCATGCAAATTAGAGGTGGTAAAAAGTACTCCATAACTTTAATTAATGACTGCACGAGATATTGCTACGTTTACTGATTGACAAGTACAGATGAAGCAATTGAGGCTTTCTTGATCTACAAAGCTAAAGTCGAGAATCAGCTAAGCAAACGAATCAAGATGATTCATAGTGATAGGGGTGGATAATATGTTGCTTCATTCGTTGAATATTGCTCAAAGTCTGGCATAATTCATCAAACAACTGTGCCATATTCACCACAATAGAATGACATTGCTGAACGCAAAAATCAAACTTTAAAAGATAATGAATGCGATGTTGATCAGTTCTGGTTTACCCCAGAACTTGTGGGGGGAGGCTATATTATTGGCAATTATATCTTGAATAAGGTACACCAAAAGGGTAACGACGTAACTCCTTACGAGCTGTGGAAAGGAAGGAAGTCTTCCTATAAATACCTCATAGTGTGGGGATGTTTAGCTAAAATGAGAGTGCCACTACCTAAACAAGTTACAATAGGTCCTAAAACGATTGACTGTATCTTTATAGGGTATGCACTTAATAGCGTAGCGCATCATTTTCTAGTTCACAAGTCGGACATTCCCGACATTCGTTAAGGAACGGTCATGAAATCAAGGAATGCGATATTCTTTAAAAATGTCTTCTGTGGTAGAGAAATGAGACTACTCCGACCACATCATGGAAAAGAACTGTTGAGGAGGCTACTAGTTCCAATCATAATGAGGAAGAACTGAGACGTAGTCGAAGGGTGAAAATAGCCAAGAACTTTGTCCGGAGATCATCACACGTTTGATTGATGGTGAACCAATAACCCTTGATGAGGCTTTGTCCGGACTAGATTGTGAGTTATGGCTAGAGGCCATATAGGAAGTGAGATAGACTCCATTATGCAAAATTGTACCTAGATTCTGACCGATCTCCCTAAAGGCTGTACAACTTTAGAGTGCAAATGAGTCTTCACAAAAGAAGTATAGAGCTGATGGTACTATTGAGAAATATAAAGCTCGACTAGTGGTCAAAGGCTATAAGCAAAATGAGGGAGATGATTTCTTCAATACATACTTTCTTGTAATGAGGATTACATTGATAAGTCTACTTCTATCAATTGTTGCTCTGTACAATTTAGAAGTTCATTAAATGGACATGAAAATATGTTCTTGAAAGGTGATCTCGAAGAGGAGATCTATATGGAACAACCAGAAGAGTTTGTTGTTCCTGGGTAAGAGCATAAGGTATGCAAACTTGTTAGATTATTATATGGTCTAAAACAAGCGCCCAAGCAATAACACTTGACATTTGACGAAGTGATGTTGTCAATGTAGGAATGTAGAAACTGAATTTTGATTCGTTCTTCCTGGACCTGATTTTGAATACCATAACTTATCATATATCAATTATTTCGCCTAGCATGCATCTAGAAATTGTAAGTGTATCACACAAGTGTTGCGAAATATTTACCTGCGAATCTGGTGCAAAGATCGTCTACGAACGTAGTATTCAATTCCAGAATAGGGTTATGAGTTGTATCCCCTGCCTGATCTCGCGTAGTCCGGTGATGATAGATCGCGAAATCTCCAAGTTCGAAATCCTAAAAGTCGGCGCTGCCACCTATGTCCCCTAGGGTTTTTATGATTTTTTGTCACGTGAATTGTGTTTTGATTCTTAATCACAAACATAAATATGACTTAGCGGGCTTTTTCCTACTTGGCCTAGGATTCCTTGGATAAAAAGCTATTGGACCAACCCAGTGACCAATTACAAGAAAATAGAGTGGGTCTATCGATAAATTAATTTCTCCATGTCTGGCCCATAAACATAAATTAATTTATTAATATCAGATTCATTTCACCATTGAACTGATACTGACATACTCATTTATCCTCTGATGGTGAGTCAAGGATTGTATTAGATTTAACTAACCCCAAAATCTAACAATCTTACTCATTGAACCTTTCCTCATCTATCACACAGTTTCTTGAGATTAAGGCTTTTAAATAATAATATATCTTTTTCACATTCCTGAATAATAAAATTTACCTCATTTCGGGCGATGTGACAGCGAGATGATGACGAGTTTTAAGAAAAAGATTTTTTTTTAAATAAGTCTACCGGAAGGAACGTAGACCTGCTCTGATACCAAACTATCACGCCCCAATTTTCATAAACATCACTTTTATTGAATAAAATGTAAAAAGAGTTCTTGCATCATAAACAACATGAAATAATACATAAAAAGGTGTTTCTTTGTTCATCTTGCCACATCATCATCATCTAGGCTGCAGACCACCGCCCGCAACGTTATCCTGAAAAATGGAAATGACTCTGGGGTGAGTGCTCAGTTGAGATCAATTTATCCATTGTCTTACAATTATAAGCAAGCGAATAACATGTAACTGAAATGTGCAGCCCGTAGGCCGAGTTGCAGTCTTGTCAGCTTATATGAAATGTGCAGCCCAAAAGCCAAATAATATCTTGCAGCCTTTCGACTTATCAGAAATGTGCACCTGCATTAAAAGAGCATAATTGGATAAATAATAAATTTTCACGTTAAGATCCCCACCTTAACCTGAACTTGAACTTGAACTTCGGAAAAATTGTACGTGATAGTTACTTCCACGCGCCGCTTAAATATTAGTAGTATGAAATTAACATAAATCATAGTATG
>AYJT01063970.1:0-19791 GCA_001278415.1 Ocimum tenuiflorum | reverse complement strand
TGAAAAAGAAAAGCAAATCGAAAACCAACAAAATAGAATTTGCTGTAAAAGATTAGCTCAACTTAATGATAGAGTAACAAAATATGTCTTTATTTGTTTCAATGAAATTAATATAAAATAAATCCAAAAGAAAAAAAAAAATTGTTGAAAGTGTAATGTATTGGAGGAAAATTGCACAATTTAACTTAATTGAGGATTTTTATTAATTATTTTATAGGTATATTACAATAATAAATATATAATAAGAAAAATAAGAAAAGAAAACAGTGTTTATAATATGACACTTTTTATAAATGGAAAGTGATAAAGATATAATTTTAATGAACAGTTTTGATTTAGTATATTCAGTAGATGATAAACATTAGAATTAAAATATAGTTATCACATCAAAATATAATATTTTAGTAACTGATCCGTCTGTTTCAGCCTTCATTTTTTTCTAACAGTGTGTCACCCTTCATTTTAAAGTGTAATAATGGGTTAATGAGAAATTTGTTACTTGATTCGTTGACAGATAGGACCAAAGTCCCTCTGTCTGTTTCTCTTCTTTCTTATTCCAAATAAATTTAGAGAAGTTTTTGTAAATTAATGTGTCGATACACTCGCATAATATTTTATTTATCCTACAATAGTGACATATTTTTAACATCGGCAATTATTATTGATATAAAATTCTGCAGAACAAAAACAGTAAAGAAAAGAAGAATGGAGAAGGAAAACACAGGCACAGAGGAGAGAGACGTTTTATTTCTGAAGAGATGTATTAGTATATTTACAATGTATACAACTTCTTTGTTAGGGAAAAATATAAATTAAATAAATAATGTCCAAAATATATACATATTTAAATTTATAACAATTATTCATTTCTTTTGAAAATTCTGCAATTATAACACAATTTTCATCTTACCAATTGCAGCTGACGTGCCTCGAATTACAAAAATATGTTTTGGTGAAAAAAAATCACAGGAAAAACAAATGTGTTATAAATTTATAGTTGAATTTTTTTTAAATGTTCATCATAATTCCTAAGATCTGAAATGACTTGTACTCAATATTGGACCTCATATCCAACTAATTTCGGGAAGAACCAACTAGTTTTGGGTTTGAGTTCATTGATTTTTCAATATTAATCAGTTCGGACTTCCACTTATAAAACTCTTACAATTTACCATTAATAATTTTGCGGTGAATATTTTACCGATTTGGTAGCATAAACTTTGCAATAAACCTCTCCGTCTTGTAATACACCATGAATGTGTATCAAAAGAAGATCCTATAGTTCCCAACTCAGGGGTGACTTTGTCTGTGTTCGATATGTCATGTATTCAAATTATATCGAGGACATTCCGAAGAGATTTAAAAAAAGAAAAAGAAAAATATGACAAAAGCAAAAGGCTCCAAATTCAGACAAGAGAGGAAAGTGGGTGCCTAGAAAAGGACTTCCAACGACCAGATTCCCTAGTCATATACTTGACAAATTAAATGCTGTTACAAGATTATCTATTCAGCCAATTATTTCACTTATAACAATTTTAATCATCCTTATTCATATGCATTTCTTGTGTGTTGTTTGATATTATATATCATGCAAATTGGTTAGGTTAGTGTTTGTTTATGTTCCTCTCTTCCTTTGAAATTGGTTGGGTCAGTGTTGCATTTTGTGTTTTTGTATTGTCAATTTGTATGTAGCTCAAGCGGTCTCTCTAGATGGTCGCTTGAAATTTAGTTTCGGCCGGCCCCTTAGACCATGTAGGTTCGTTCTTGACAAAGCACATTCATCTAGCATCGTACATCTCCGTTCATCTTTTCCACCTCTTCTATATCGAAGAACATCCCAACATGAAAATTAATCTGTATAAGAATATTTTATATATTTCATATAATTTAGAGGAAACAATAAAATGTAGAAGGTGCTTGCTCGAGAATTCATATTCTAAGACCTAATATCCGACCAAAAGAAACAAACCAACCAAAGAAGTGCGCATCTCGCTAATAAAATTGGTTGAGGACCGTTGGTCAAAGAAAAGGGAAGGTTAGCGAGGAAATGGGAACAACGGCTTAAGCCATTAGATGTCGGCGCTTTCTAGAGGAATTGATGAAGGATTACGATCTTTTGGTCAATTATCGTTCGGGAAAGACTAACTCAATATGTGATGCCTTGAGTCCGAAAGAAGTGGTGACCCACCAAACATAGTAAGCAACTCCAACTCTACATTTGAGGAAAAAAATACTATGTCCATAGAGAAATGATGATCAGGTGAAGTTGAAATAGAAGATCAAGACGAATAAGGCACGAAACTATCAAGAGAATGCAGATAATGCAATTATGTTTAACGAAAGAATTTGTATACAGCTAGATGAGCATCGCGAAACGAAAACCATGAGCAAGACACGAGATACTTCGTATACCGATCATCCGAAAAGCACGAAAAGGTATCAAGTTTTCTAGAAACGATCTTCAAAGTGTCAACAAGTTAACGCACTACACCAACATCGTATCGACAAAATAGTGAAAGTTGAGATATGTTTGTAGAAAAAAGATTATATGTACTAAATCCATTCCAGATAAAAGGCTTCTTTCATGGTGGTTGGGCCCATTTCACCAATAGTTAAGGAACTCTCTCCATCACCAAATGCACTTCGTGGATATTGCCTCACCTGATCATATTCTCAAGTTATTTTTATAATATTTAAGAAAAAGAAATGTGAAAAAATATATTTACCAATCTATAGCTGCCAGGTTTGACCACTCTGCCCACATCAATGAAGTCAAATAGACTCTGTGAAACAAACAAATACAATAAGTTAAAACAAATCAAATAATTCTAATGGAAAACCAACGAAGGCTTACTATATGCTGCATGAACTTAAAGTATAGTACCACAACACAAGTTTTTGAGTGAAAAAACATGAAGCATCTATGAGGATACACAAATCTTAATAAAGATTTGATATATTTGATTAGTTATCTTCCAAACCTAAATTTTTACACATATAAATCTCATTTTTGTCCCAAAATATCTAGCATTGATATTTTAGCAAAATTTTACCGACTTACCTGTAGCTTATCTGAGTTGAGAAACCGTCGTTCTGGCTTACTTCCATCGGGCATTCTCACAAGGAACGTAACAGCATCTGCATCATCACATGCTGGTTCTTGGGGAAGGGATGCCTCTTTTGCAACTAACAGTCTATCATTTTCCTACATTATAGCAAATAGGCATGTATGTGATCTCAACTTATGTATATATGTCATCATACAACCACTAGGTCATTTAACTTCAGATTCTCTTTGATGTAATGAGAAAACCCCATCTTCTAGAAATTTCTAAGAAGGGCTTCTCCAGCAATTAATAATCATGCTGTGAAAGCTATAACTAAAGTGGGTTTCTTTCCTATGCTTTAAGAAGAGCATTATGGAAGTAAAAGGATGTATATAATTCATTTTGTATGCTATTTGTTGAGACCAAGAACCAAAGTATATATCAACGAAATCTTAACAAAGAACCAAACTACAAATACCTAGTTTTCATCACATTCATTAAGCTACAAATGCTGATTGATCTTCATTGTAATAAGAAAGTATGCACTATATATAAATAGTCCTGAACTAATACTTGTTAAAAAAATCTACAAAAAAGATGCAACTCATCGCAGGGAAACAAATTGGTTCCATTAAAGGTTAACAATTCAAATGACTCATAAAACAACTTAAAAATACCTTTTGCTCTAGCAATTCTTCTGCAGCAGCTTCAGCTTCTTCCTCTGCCTTCATTTCCATTAAACAGAACTGCTGAATCTACTAAAGATGCTACAAACACATGAGCCAAAAGAGATGATTCTTGGATAAAATAAAGTCACCTCAGATGGAAAATAGCTTCTAATTTTCTGCTGGTGGAGAGTATTATTGTCTGGAGTAGGAGCCGAAGACGAACGTGTTCTCCTACGCTTAACCAGCGGTAAATCTTCCACATCCTCAGATTCATCTTCCATCTAGTACCACTTTCCGGTTAAACGAGAAATTGTCGGAATATGAAAAACATGGCAGCTATTAGAAGAACAAACCTGCAATGATAAAGAAACTGCACGTGCAAGATCAGCATCTTCAGTATCAGGATCCTCCTCAATGTCCTGTACTAGAATGAAAAATGATCAGTTTTGATAGTTGATAAAAATACTAAAGTCACAGGTTTGTAAAAAGAAAGCTACCTGATTTGACATTTCACCCTCTTGCTTGGAAGCCTCAATGGCAGAAAGTTTCGTTTCTTCGTTCATCTCAAAGGGTGATGGATTTGAAGAGTGACCTCTCCCAGAGGGTAATGGTGGAAAACTATTGGAATCAAAAGGCAGAGGATCATCTATGGCCATGTAATAACCTCGTCGAGTACTGCAAGCAATTATGTTTGCAACAAAGAGCCAAACTATATTAAGTGGAATATCTTTAACCAAAAAGACTAAGCACATATCATGAAGAAGCAAGGTGGAGCACTCACAGGTTTCTGTCCTCCTCTCCAAAATAGGCGATGACAGCGTCGTTGAGGTTTCCCTTATGCTCCTGCTCAGCCAAGAATGGAATCGAATAGCAGCTTAATTTTTAGACCATTTAACCCCTCAGAACAATGCAGAAAAGTCAGATAATTGACATCCATCACAATAGCCAATGAGGACTAACAGAATGTAAGAACTGAAGTCCCTCAAGATGAACATTTTCTGTTATTATAATGAGTATCTTATATTTTACACAAGAAGTGATTAATTCCTAGTTTGAGGATGCAGAAGTTTTTAGGTAGGAAACAAATCACACAATAAGGATTTAATCAATGCATATAACAGAATATGACAGAGGAATGCGAGGCCCAAGGTGTGTAGTTTCCTACTTTTCATTCAGGAGTTGAAACAGCTAATAAATTCATAAGGGCTAATTGTCAAGAACCAAATTCAAGAAATAGTGCATACTGCTTCACTTTACACTTCATTTCTCTGCATCAACATAACTTGGTTTACATGAAGAAACATCTGGCAAGTAAAAGATAGTCTGAATTATCCCATCCATTCCTCGACAGAATCTTTTTTGATAAGAGAATCAGCAAAGTTCCATCAATTTCGCACCATATTCAATATTTCCCATTCCTTAAAACCCATCAACACCAACACCAACACCAATAAGCTGATCAACAAACAAAATGCATCTAAAAAGATTAAACAAAAGAATCAACTCCATTCTGGACAAAAATCAATTTAACACCCCCTCACTCCACCAAAGAACCCCTAATATCCTACAAAGAAAAATATCTGCGCAGTCGAATAGCGCCGATCAAACGAAACATGTGAAATTCTTTTGAACTAAATTAGCGATTTAGCCATTCTATCACGGAACAAAAATTCGATGACGCTAACTAAAAAAATACCACCTCGAGTGTTTGAAAAGCATTAGCTTCATCGGCGCCGGTAATGCTCATGAATGTTTCAATAACTTCTTGATCAGGCGCCATTTTAATCTTGATTTGTTTTTAATTTTCCTGCGAAAGAGAAAGGGAAACAGATTGGGCGCGAGAATTATAATTTTGGTAAATTGGAGTAAGAATTATGGAAGATATATTGAGCAGTTGGATGCATGTAAATGCGAAACGCATGAAGTGAGGAGCTGTCAGTTGGGCTCCGATCCAGGGGCAATTTGGGAAATAATGAGAAAGTGATGGCTGCTTCTAAAACTTCCGCGCTTTAGAGTTTAAACATTTTGGAATAAATAAATGCATAAAACTTTAGAACAGTGGGGTTTTCTACTGTTAATCCCACGTGTCATATAGTACGATGCAATCTTATTTTATCTACTTTTTCTCTCAAAAACTTATTTTTAGTTTCAATTGATAAATTTTGGTCCAATTGATAAATTTTTAGTCAAGATATTTTTGCCCTATTAGTCTAAAAATTAATTTGATATTTTCTATTGCTATTCTATATATTATTTATAATAATATAATCCAAATATAAGATCAAATGAGCAAATTATTAACGTGAGGGATCCACCAGGATGAATTTTTGGAACGGGGGCAAAAGTAAATCTTAAAGATCAAAATAAAATATAACTTTTATCCTACCAGAATGAATTTACAATTAACTAAAAACAATTCAAGTTCCAATTAACTAAAAACAATACTTAATTTGTGAAGACCCCTTTACAAGCTCTATCAATATATATGTTCTAATCCCTAGGGTGTGGTCGGTACGGTATACCAACCTTTTTTCGCCGTACCATATACCGTACATAAAATATCGGTATGGCAAAAATTTATACTGATATTATATTGAAATTTTCGGTATACCGAATTTCGGTATACCGAACTTTCGCTATGAAATTTTTTCATACCGATATCATACCGATAATTCGGTATACCGATACCGTACCATTTTTTGTGGTATGTTTTCGTTATATCGTCCTTCCGGTATGCCGAAAATATTCAATATACCGTAAATTTTTTGGTGTACCGAAAATTATAGCTGAAATTTTTAAACAACCTTGTGTACTACAAAAATGACAATTATCTAGACAATCCAAATATAATAAATCTAGCGATCCAACAGTTCATATGTAATAACAATCCAACAATCCAAATGATTTGAGTATATTAGGGTTTGTTTGTAAATTGTAATGTATTTTTATTATTTTATATTTGTTAAATAATAATAATAATAATAATAATAACTAAATAAATAGTTCGGTACGGTATGACAACGGTATACTGTCGGTATTGAATATTTCATACCATTACCGTACCGAAAATTTTTTGTACGGTATCATACTGTACCGAAAGTTATGGTATACCAAAATTTCGGTAATTTTTGATACTTTTTTGATACGATATGCTCGGTATTTTGGTATTTTTTTCCAACCCTACTAATCCCTAACTCATACTTCATTTAATTGTATTTTATTGATGTAGAAAGTGTTAAGGGTCAAAATCACCAGCAGAATTGGAGCCCTTGAACAGATATGTCGATCGTCAGAGATCCTTGAGCTTGTCCTCTGTACAGGAACCCTCGCTACGACAAAAAATATTGAAGGAGAATCTTGGCCTCAGCCAGACCTCGAGCATCCAAACTTGTCCCGGAAAGAAGACATCGAACGCTTTCTGTCCTCGAGATCCCTCGATCCAGAATCCTCAAAGATTCTCACAAAAAGTGCATCGAGACATTCTACACGTGCTCACATGTACAAGAACGATCAAAGATTCCTTTGCTGAGTCAGCATGGCACCCAGAGCGTAACTCTAACTTCTTCAACAAGCTTTGCAGATTCGCGCTATATATTTCTTATGAATTATTCAGATTCGTCTTGTACTCAACAGTATAAATAAGAGCCTACTCAACACGAGTCATGCATTCAGCACCCTAAAATCATTGTAAACACACGCTTTGCATCTTGTAGCACTACACTCGTATTTCCACAATTTTCGACCTTTGATTGTCGGAAAACCTGTGTAACTCTGTAGTTTCGATCATTCGATATATAAAATACTAGTCAGTTCGATCTGGGGGGACTATAAACCTTCCTGAAAGTCGTGGTGTCCCGACGATAAAAATTAAACCTCAACAATTTGGCTCCCACCGTGGCTCTAGGCAACGAAATCAATCGGAAATCATTTTTAAAATTGTGAGTTCCTTGCAATTATTCTCTCTAAGTTTTAGCTTATTCGTCCAATCACCTGAATCTATGGCAGATTTAATAGAAATCGCATACGGAGCTTTGGATTCGATGGATTTGGTTCCTTCAAGAGCCGATTCCGAGCTCACTCCACCAGATACTTCCAGGGAGGAAGATGTGGAGGAAATCTCCATAGATCCACAAGATCCAACGCGAAAAACATTCATTAGAGCTTATTTGACTCCCGATATGAGGAAACAGCTCATAGAGTTCCTCATAGCTGAACGTCACATGTTTGCATGGTCGCACGAGGACATGACTAGAATCAACCCGAGCATCACAATGCATAAGCTCAAGATGGATCCCACCTTCAAACCAGTCATGCAAAAACATCGTCGATTTGCTCCAGAAAAGAATGAGGCTGTAGACGACGATGTCGTTAGACTCCTCAAAATTTGATCCATACGGGAGTTGAAATATCTCGATTGGCTCTCAAACATTGTGGTGGTGTAGAAGAAAAATGGCAAGAACTGTGTCTATGTCGATTATACAGACTTGAATAAGGCCTATCCAATTCCTTCGGCCTCACATAGACTGGATAGTCGATGTTACCACCGGTCATGGGATGATGTCATTCAGGGACGCTTTCTCAGGCTACAATCAGATTATGATGGATGAGGAGGATCAAGAGAAAATGACTTTCATGACGAACAGGGAATCTATTGCTACTGTGTTATGCCATTCGGATTAAAGAACGTCAGCTCAACATGCCAGCGACTCGTGAATAAGATGTTTGTGGAGCAGATTGGCAAAATCATGGAAGTTTACATCGACGACATGCTAGTAAAATCTCTCGAGCAGGAGGATCACCTTGCTCACCATCGGGAAACCTTTAGAATTCTCAACAAATACAATATGAAGCTAAATCCTGCAAATGCATTTTCGGAGTCATGTCAAGAAAATTCCTAGGCTATCTCGTAATGTGGAGGGGGTATGGAGGTGATAGTACCATGATTTGCATGTATTTTGGGTAGTTTTTCTATGCTTTTAATAAAAAAAAAAAGATGCAAATTCATGTTACTATCAGCTTGATTTGTATTTCTTGAGGATATTATGCTTGCTTGAGTTTTGAAGGATTTTAGTGAAAAACAAGCAGAAGGAATGAAAAGTAAGCAATTCAAGGATTGTGCTCCAAAAGGGCGTCCACTAAAATGGTTCTAACTCTTAGTATACTTCGATTTTAAGCTATTAATGAATATGGATGGAAAGATCTTTGGATTAGCTTTCCCATGCAACTTTTCAATCACCCAAATCGGAGTTCGGATGCAAAAGATAGAGTCAAATCTTTGAAGCTGCGTAAAGTTGGAATTCTTTACACATTTTCTACGTAAAATCCATGAATTCGCTCAGAAAAGTCCTGTTTTGCCCCCAAATTCATGAGATCTATATATGTACTCAACTGTCACGAAATTTAGAAGTTCCCCAGCATATTGTTTTAGGGCTTTTACATTCCAACTAAGGGGAACCACATTAAGATTCAGATATTTGTCTGGAGCTCATATGGAGAAGAGAAGATTCAAGATTTGAAGACTACGATGCTTTTGTATCATGATTCTTTCTCTTTTTCTTGTAATCTTTATGTTAGGCTAGATCTTGATGTGTTCTAGGGCTAAAGAGTAGATGGATTCAATGCTTTGATAGTTTATAAATTGGATTTCAGTTTTGATCTTTCTCATATTTTCTTAATCTTGTTTTGAATGTTTGCTTTATTGTCTGGCCAACAATTGTGCATTATTTGATGAGTTAATCCTAATCGAGAGAGGAATATTAATTCGTGATCTGGATTAAGGAACATGATTATTCAATAAAATTGAGAGATTTGAGATTATTTGTGAGGACAATAAATCATTGGTTCTTTTTGGAGTTGCATGTTATCGATATGATAAATATATCTGTCTTAACTTGTAATCCATTGTTTATTCGCCTCGAGAGAAGGTTTAAACTCACTTTTGTGATTGTTCTATATGAGAGGATACTTGTTAACTGATTTCCATTATTTCTATATTATTTGCATGAACCATTGAAATCCATCCCTAGAATTTTTTTATTATTTGTTTTTTATTTTGTTTAACTTTTTAAGTTGCTTTAGTTGATAAATATCATTTAATTCGTGAGTCTAAATAGAGTTGACGATATTTTTTGATACTTAATTGATTTAGTTTGTCAGTCTTTGAGGGATACGACCTTGTTCTCTACTATATGCAATTACACCATACACTTGCTGGATACTTAAATATTTTAGCATTCAAGTTTTTGGCTCCATTGCCGGGAACTGTGTCTAGATCTCTTAATATTATGAGAAAGTATTGGGTGCTAATTTTTTGTGTATTCTTATATCATTATTTTATTAGATTTTATTTTGTAGCTTAAGTGGTCGAAGATGGATCCGAAATTGGTGAAGATGAAGCATGTGCATCAACATGGAGAAGTCACCATGGATGGCTTGCTGAACATTTTTCTTGAAGAGAATGATGCACTAACGAACTTTGAGTGGATGATCGCATGGACATATTTCTTAGATCCACAACAAAGAAGACAGAGAGTTGATGTCTTTCAGTCCGGAGATATCATCCACCTTGATTTTCATTAAGGTACCGTCGAGCTAGCGACGTAAATAATACCGCTCGATCGGAGGCACCCCATCACATTTACCAATTTTTACTTGCTTTTGTAGTTTAAGATTTTCCTGCTTTTGTGTGTCTTCACAATAATTTCCTTATTTTTCCCACAAACTCATTCTCCACTTTGTGCTGAATTAATTTGGGGAGGGAAATGAAGGAAATTATTGTGATTTTTATTTTTGAGTTATCTCACTTTATAATGTGCAATGTTTGTTATGGGGTGAAAAAATAATTGTTTTGCATGATTGATGAGCTTGATGCTTGTAAATAGCATGCCTTGATGGATTGATCTCGGTGAACTTTGAACTAAGAATGAAAAAGATGTGAGACTTTGAGCCTTAACTGTTATATTATGCAATTTTATTTTTTTCTTGAGAGTTTTACCATGTTTTGTGTTGCTTTCCTCTAGAACTTGTTGTGAATCTTATTTGAGACTGCACGAGTAAATATGAAACTTGAATATGAGCACATGCCATATATTCTGAATCCATTCTCTATCTTTTTATTATCCGTTGTTATATTTTCCTTTTCTTGTCTATTAGCCTAAGAGAGATTTTGGTTTCAGCTCATTTATGAGATATGTGGTTTAGATAATGAATTGATGGTTGTTAGCCCGGTTGAGCCTTAATTTTTGTTTTCTGTCTTGAGCTTTAAAAAATGTTGGTTCCATCTTGTCTATGAGATGTGTGGTTAAATGGAGGAGGTATTTTGTGTCGTTGTTGCTCTCATGAAAGTGAATAAATGTCGTTACAAGCTAAAAAAAAGTCATGATTGAGGAAAAGAAAAGAAAAACATGAAAAAGAATAAAAAGGAAAAGAAAAAAAAGTAAATGAAAAGAAAAAGAAAAAAAAAAGATAAAAAGAACATTAGTTTTGTGTAGAATATTTGAGGTGAATAGGTGGAAGATGATTTAGAATCATACTGAGGAGTTGAAAAAGAGGCAATTGATTAGGAAGAGTTGAGGTTCCAAACTCAACAGATCCAAATAGTCACTTGGCCAACTATTTCCCTACCTTTTACCAAAAAGCTTACGTGACAACCAAATATAAAACCCGGTGTCATTCTTATATTATGTTTACAATTTGAGTAGCGAAGTTGTAGATGACCTGCAAGCCTATGGTAGGGAGTGATACATACATGGTTTGAGCGTGAACACTTTCCATAAACACTCGAGAGTTGTGTGAATTTGTTTTATCTTCGTGAGGTTCTTGTGTTTGGGATGATTCGAGATTAATTTATCTTGTCATTCTTATTACTTTGTCATAAATTTTTGATTATGTGGAATGTGTTTTTGAGTCTTGTGATTGATGTTTACATGTTGTTTAATGTGATTGATTGAGGACAATCAATGGTTTAAGTTTGAGTTTGTGATAGTACCATGATTTGCATGCATTTGGGTAGTTTTTCTGTGATTGTAATAATAAAACATGCAAATTCATGTTATTATCAACTTAATTTGTATTTCTTGAGGATATTATGCTTCTTGAGTTGTTTTGAAAGATTTTAGTGAAAAACAAACAAAATGAATGAAAAATAAGCAATTCAAGAATTGTGCTGTAAAAGAGCGTCCACTAAAATGGTTCTAACTCTTAGTATATTTCGATTTTGAGCTATTAATGAATATGGATGGAAAGATATTTGGATTAGCTTTCCAATGCAACTTTTGAATCACCCAAATTGGAGTTCGGATGCAAAACATAGAGTCAAATCTTTGAAGCTGCGTAAAGTTGGAATTCTTTACGCGTTTTCTATGTAAAATCCTCGAATTCGCCCGGAAAAGTCCCGTTTTGCCCTCAGTTTCGTGAGATCTATATATATCCTCAATTACCACAAAATTTAGGAGTTCCCCATCAAATATTTTAGGGCTTTTACATTCCAACCTAGGGGAACCGCATCAAAATTCAGATGTTTGCCTAGAGCTGATACGGAGGAGCGAATATTCAAGATTTGAAGACTACAATGCTTTTGTATCATGATTCTCTCTTTTTCTCTTGTAATCTTTACGTTAGGATAAATCTTGATGTATCCTAGGGCTAGAGAGTAGATGGATTCAATGTTTTGATAGTTTATAAATTGGATTTCAAGTTTGATGTTTCTCATATTTTTCTAATCTTGTTTTGAATGTTTGCTTTATTATCTGGGCAACAATTTTGCATGATTTGATGAGATATTTCTAATCGAGAGAGGAAGATTAATTTGTGATATGGATTAAGGAACAAAGTAATTCAATAAAATCGAGAGATTTGAGATTATTTGTGAGAATAATAAATCGTTGGTTCTTTTTCAAGTTGCATGTTATCGATTTGATAGAGATAGCTGTCTTAACTTGTAATCGACAATTTATTCGCTTTGAGAGGAGGTTTAAACTCAGCTTTGTGTTTGTTCTATATGATAGTATGCTTGTTAACTGATTTCCATTATTTCTCTATTATTTGCATGAACCATTGAAATCTATCCTGGAACATTTTTATTATTTGTTTTTTTTATTTAGTTTAACTTTTAAAGTTGCTTGAGTTGATAAATATAATTTAATTTGTGAGTGTAAATGGTGTCGACAATATTTTCTGACACTTAATTGATTTAGTTTGTTAGTCTCTGTGGTATACGACCTTGCTCTCTACTATATACAATTACACCGTACACTTGCAGGACAGTTAAATACTTTAGCGGTCACGAGACAGACCCGAACTAGATGAAAGCCATAAAAAACCTTCGAGCTCCAACGATGCTAAAGAGATCCAGCATATGTCGAAAAGGTTAGCCGCCCCTAGCTGGTTCATGTTTGAATACTCAGAGAAGACCTAGCCCTTCTTTGAGGCCTCGAAGAAAGCAAAAAAGTTTGAGCACACGACATCATGTGACTCTTCCTTCGAAGAGTTGAAAAGGTACTTAGAGAACCCTCTTCTGATGTCGAAGCCCGTCCCGGGGGAGCCATTGTTATTGTATTTGGTAGTTTCAGAATTTGTTGTAAGCGCAATCCTAGTTCGATAGGATAGAGGAAGGCAACATCTGGTGTATTACGTCAGCAAGATGTTGGCGAGAGCCGATGCCCGATATACAGCTCTTGAGAAGCTGGTACTCGCGCTCGTTAACGCATTGAGAAAGTTGAACTCGTACTTTGAGGCCCATCCTATTAAGGTATTTACCACTTTCCGGCTTTGATCGTTGCTTGCCAAGCTCAACTTAACTGATCGTATGATGAAATGGGCTGTGGAGTTGGAAGGGTATAGACTTGAGTTTGAGTCGTGAACTGTAATGAAGTCTTAGGTCCTAGCAGACTTCGTAGCTGACTTCTCAACTGATCATCATCTTGAAGCCCTGGGTGATCTATCCATGACCAGGATGAAGCTTAGATGAAACTAAGTGGAGGTCTGAATTGACTGAGAGAGTTGCTTAGCGTCTCGAATGAAAAAGAGTCATCCTGGACTCTATCTGTGGATGGTGCGAGTAATCAAGGGGGAAGTAGGGTCGGACTCGTTCCGGAGTCACACAGAGGAGAAGTCATCGAGAGGGCCGTTCAGTTCTCTTACGCAACCACAAACAACAAAGCCGAGCATGAGGCTTGAATCCTTGGACTCTGATTGGCACTTGAGTTTAAAGTACCTCGAGTACTCATGTGATGTGATTCACAATTAGTGGTGAAATAGCTTTCCAGAGAATTTCAAGTGAAAAACGCGAGGTTGCAGCAATATCTCAACCTGCTGAGGAAAGAGTTGGAACATTTCGATCATGTCGATGTCTCTCACATCTTAGGGGAGCACAACATGCATGCAGATGCCCAAGGAAAGTAGAACAATCCTTATGTTGGTGATTCAGTGGCCAGCCACAAAGAAAGTCGAGCTGGAGAACCCGATCGCCTCGATGATCGAGGACCCTAGTGTTTGGAGAGCAGAAGTGTTGCAAATTTGAAAGACGAAACCACTTCGACCGACTGAATTGCTGCCCTCAAGCCTTGTAGAAAGGCTGAGTCTTGTTAGATGGTCAGCTCTACAATAGGTTCCTCCTAGGACCACTTCTCAAGTGCTTGAGTTGAGCTCAAGGACTCGATGTGTTAAAGGATCTGCACGGTGAAGTCTGTGGTAACCATTTCGGTGCTCGTAGTTTGATGCATTGAACTCATTCTGCAGGCTTCTATTGGCCCACATTGAAAGAGGACTCAGAAAAATTCCCAAAGTACTGCAATAAATGTCAAAGGTCCGAAGGGATGAGTAGCGGTCTAGTTAAGCCTTTGCACCCGAGCTATCTAGCTTGGCCATTTGCACGATGGGGTACGGGCATCGTTGGCAAGTTCCCTCGTGGAGTAGGGTAGAAAATATACATCATTCTCATCACCGACTACTTTCCCAAGCGGGTGGAAGCAGAGGCGATATCCCAAATCCGAGACACAAAAGCTATCAACTTCTTGTGAAAGAACATCTTGTGCCGATTCGGTGTGCCTCGAGAAATCCACAATGACAACGGACCACAATTCATTAGCCAACAACTACAAAAGGTTTGCGATGACTAAGGATTTACCCAACCTTCTATACGCTAAGATATCCTGAAACCAATAGGTTAGCAGAATCAAGAAACAAGACAATAATTGGATTTGAAGAAGAAGCTCGACAAACATAAGTCTAAGTAGGTTGACGAATTGCCAGCAGTGCTTTGTTCATACAAAACTTCTCATCAGACCGCTATAGGAGAGACGCCTTCCCTCTGGTATATAGATCTGAAGTCGTCACACATTGCGAAGTGTCAGAGAAAAGCCATCAAATCGAATTCTTTGACCCAGAGCACAACGAACAATAACTAGTGTTAAACCTCGATCTGTTGGGTGAACGTCGAGAGAAAGCAACACATAAGATAGCCATGCGACAGAGACAAGTATCAAGATATGTCGAGAAGACAGTTCGAACAAGATCATTTCAAGAAGGGAATTGTGTACTATGCAAAGTCTTCTCAAGCACCCAAGAGACTAATGCAGGAAAGCTAAGAGCAACATGGGAAGAACAGTATCAAATCGAGCAAGTCATTGGCAACGGAGCCTATTTTCTTTTGACTCTTGAGGGAGTTCAAGTACCTTACTTGTGGAATGTTAAATACTTGAAAAAGTATCAGTTCTAGTTTGAGCTATTTTTATTTGATCCTTGTACGAGTTCTATATAAAACCTCTTTTGATTGAAACATCTCATGTTAGGCTTCATCTCACTCAGTCTTTGTTTACTTTAATATTTTGTGTGTGTGATAAGTGTGCATTTTGTAGATTTTTAGGAGTTTTAGTGTTCGATTAGAGTGTTATTACATACAAATTGCATCACTTAGCTGTTAATTGAGCTTTAATGTGTAATCTCGGATTTTCAGCGCATTTCAAGGTAATTTTAGTTTTTTAACATGCAAAAATACTGAAGATTTGACACAAGAAGTTGTGAAATCAAGTTCTAGAATTCAAAAATTCCTTGTTGAGGTTGAGACATGAATTCGATCGAATTGCTCATTGAATTCGGTCGAATTGAGTTTTTAACAGAAATTTGGAGCTAAGTAAGAAAATTGAGCTCCAATTAGGTCAAACTACGGAAGAACAAAGTTGCGGTTGAGACAGAGACTTGAATTCGATTGAATTGGAAATCCAATTGGATCAAAGTGAGCAAATATATCAGGAGTTAGAGAATTGACTTCGACTGAATTCTGCTTGGTAAGACACAACCCCAGCCAGTCTTCCGAATTCTACCCCCGCTACTACAAAGATTACTTCCCAGCCACCTCCTTAATTCGGTTGAAGCTGCTGCATTTTTAACATGAAACGCCAATTTTTTCTTTATTTTCAAGCTTGTATATATAAGATTTTAGGATCTACCAGACACATTATTACAGTTTCAGACATCACTTTTCAATCTTTGATTAGGTTTTCAAGAGTTCTTCATCTTGTAGCAATTTGAAGGCTTGGAAGGCATCGAATTCATCCGTGGACTCATCTCGTGATAGGATTTCTAGTGTTTAATTGATGTTTCTTCTTGGCTTCTTTGTTTTTAGATTCGTAAACATGTCTAGCTAGTTTCATTTCAGACTTTGGATCTTGAAACTCTTGTGAATTGTTGGGTTTTGAATAAATCGTCATTTTTCGTTTCAATGAATAATTTCTGTTTTGATTTCTTGTTTTTTGCATATCGACTTGTTGTGGCCAAAATTTATCGATGTGTGTGGATGAATTTAACGTTAGTCGGAGAATTTGTCGGATTTGATTAACAACCTTGGATGGAATTAGTTGTTTAGAGCTATTGAATTGATGTTAGGATTTGGAACAATGTGTTCTCACATTTTGGAATTAAAAAATGGTGAATTAGATTAAAGAAAACCTGTGAATTTGCAAGAAGAGTAGAGTATGCCGAAGTTTATGTTTACGTTTGTTATTTATCACCTAGTTCTATTATAAAAACCATTCTCTCAATCTTTAAAACCTCATTTAAGTCAGTAGTTGATTTCCTATAATTATTTGTAGTGAACTTAACTTCATAAACAATGCCGGATTCGAGAATTTAATTTGTGTGCTCATCATTGTGCTATCAAATTTTTAGCGCCGTTGCCGGAGAACTGTTACTTTAGTTCGTTACTTTAGCGCCGTTGGTTATTGGAACTATTGTTTAAACTCTTTTAAATTTTTGTTTTAAATTTTCTACTTGCGATTTCAGTTACAAAAATGGTGAAGACTAGGAGTGGTAAGAATTTAAATGGAGAAGACAAGGCTTCAGGGGGTGAAGACGGATTTGATTCAGCTGCAAAGGTGGAAAAGTTGAGCCAACAGTTGGAAATGATGAAGCAGCAAGAGCAGAATGACCGACAGTTGCTTGAACAAGAATGAGCGAGCTGATTGAAAGTTGAGCAGCATGCTAAGATACTTGAGGAGAATTCATGGCTTCTGTTGAATGAAAGTTGTCGAGTTGGATACGAACTAGAGAAATTAACCCGGGCTCAAGCTGAAAGAGCTAACACTCGAAAGAAAGTGGATAGAGGCAAGTTGCTGATGGATGAGAACACAATGGATAGATTCTCGAAAACACCACATCAAACCGCTTAGAAAGGGATTCAAATTTGGGAAGGGGCGCGAAATAGTCAAAATTCAGATGATGACGAGAGTGACTATCAGTGACCGCCAGCTCGTTGAAAGAAGCAGAAATAGAGCAAAGCTTCACGATCTCGATCTCTGATGCTTCAACAAGATTTCTGGGATGTAGAGGATGATGAGGATAAGAAAGATGAGCAGAAATCATCTGAAGATGAGGATGATGACGACTGCCAGCTCTGTATTTTATCCAAGGAGTGCAACTATTCCGGGAAGGAAGCTTTGTATTTGAAGCCAATCTAGTGGTCATGAACGCCATCAACAAAATGAATTTCATAGGCTAGGCTATTGAGGATGCAAAAGATCATATCACCTTGTATCTAGAGATAGGGGATTCATGAAAGCCAAAGAACATCCCTTGAAATAGCCTATTCTTGCCTTCTCGCATCTTCTTCAATAGCCCTCAAGACCCTCTCCAAATCGTATTCAGGGCTAAGTGTTGAGGGCCAAAATATTCATTCGATCTTAACCGTTGATCATAGGGCTAAGACATCAGCTTCGTGGGTGTAGTCTCGAACTCCAGCCAATTTGCGGGATTCTCGAAGCCTATCATAACTTCAAAGCCTCTCTCAAGATAAATATAGCACGAGCACCCTGTCTCGGAGGCCCCCTCAGGGTTCAAATCTGGTACGGGCGACAGGCCTCGAAGCTTCTCTAGACCCGGCCTCGAGATTTCCCGCGCGTGCAAGCCACACGCCGGAAGAATCCAACATGATTCCTTTGCTAACTCAACATAAGGGAGAACGCGTGACACCAACTTTCTCCAGCTGTAATTGTAGATCAATCCCTAGGAGATTTGCAAATAGTCCCCTTCGTTAGGAATTATTCAAATTCTTCCAGTGTAACAGTATAAATAGTGTTTTCGCACCATGCACACATAAGTTTTTTTTTTACACTTATCTACTGTATCACTCCATTCACTTTATCCGATGAGCTCAAACGTCGAGAAGCTCGGTAATTTTCTCTGAAATACTTTATAAAATACTAGCAAGTCCATTTCGGGGGACTATAAACCTTCTCAGAAGTCCTGCTGTCCGATTTACTTTCCTTCTTAGAGTCCCGATCATTCAAACGATTGAAATCGAACCTCAATAGTAAGCTCTTTCATCTTGTTGTGGATTATGTTCTGTGTAAGCTTCTCTACATCATTCTAGATGTCAACCCCTATAGGACTTAGAAGAATCTCATACAAATTGAGCCCGATCCCACGTTGTGCCTCCTCGAGCGTGTGAGAAAGGGACCCCACCTTACCCTCGGCCACCTTTAATTTTTCTTTGGCCTCCCTCCGCAACCTACCAGATTTTGTCTGCAGCTTCTCAAACTTCGTCAGCTGACCTTCAACCTTTCTCAACTGAAGTCGAAGGTCGACGGCTTCGGTCTCTAGCTCCTCAACCCATTTTCCCCTGCATCCATATTTGTCGCAAACTCGAGCTTTTTCACCTCGAGTTGGGAGGTGAGTTTGTTATTCTCATTGACAGCAAGGTTGTGTTGCCTGTTGATAATCGGTCTTTTTGCATGTGTTTTGATTGAGTCTAGTCGTTGTTTGAGTCTGTGTGTGGTGTTTTCGATCGATTATCAATGTTTTATGTTCGTCTTGTGTTTTGTTTTTGTTTTTCAATGTTTTGTAGGTTTTCGGGTGAAAAGATCAAGGTTCGGAAGAGTTTTGGGTCACCGGTACCGAGCTGGCGACCGTCGGTTGCGATCCCGTCGAGCAGATAGCATTCTGGAGCTTCTCGGATCGCAAGGAAATGCGGTCTACAATCCCAACGATCAATTCAACCATCCCAATTTTTTATTTGCGAACCCGCATAATGCCCTTATGCCTCATCCCAATTTTGCTGTTCAAAATGGAATGATCGTCGATCCAAATCCACAAAGCCAAGGAAGAATTGGGAATCCATCCCGTGGAAACCCGAATGCTTAAAATTTTCCAAATCAGCAACGAAACTTGAATAATACTGTTAATCTCCCTAATGTTTATAATTTTCAAAATGCTAGATTTGAAAAAATAGAAGGAGATGTTTATGCCCTCACAAAACATATGCAAATGATTGAGAGCCAAATTGGCCAAATTGGCAAGGCAATGACCAGTCAACATAAACTGGGGCAATTTCCTAGTGATACTGAACCGAATCCAAGAAATCAAATCAATGCATTTCGTTTGGAAAGTGGAGCCCATCGTAATACTCCTGCTAATTCTTATTCTAATCTTCCTCCTGATCCTCATCTTCCTGGCCCTTCTAACACTGCTCATGGAAAATGTTAAGGAGAGTCGAGCCAACGACGTTAAACAAGTGCGCTTGTTGGGAGGCAACCCAATTCTTTGCAGTGCTTTCTTGTGTGTTTTGCATGACTGTGTGTTTTGAG